>MU213448.1:403990-421141 GCA_018584345.1 Thuja plicata
TTGCATACATTTGGATTCATTGGGGATATTGGCATTCTTGCCCTTGTCTTCATTGTGAATCTCTCGTTGTATGGTTTATTGGCAAGGTCATGAGTTTATAGCTCTAGCTGAGAGCAAATTTTACAAACCTTGTAACTCCATGCATAGAGAGCTATGGATCGATTTGTGAGGGCTCATTCTTGAGTTTCCTTGCATGTAAGGATTCATAGAAGTGCATTATTTTGTGTATACAGGAGAAAGTTTTGAAAAGATGTCAGGAATATAACCTCTCCCTTAATAGTGATAAGTTCTACATGGTGATGGAAGAGGGAGTTGTCTTAGGGCATTACCTCTCATCCTTTGGCATCCAGGTTGATCCTACAAAGATTGTAGTCATCACTACGCTTCCAACTCCAGTCAAGCAGAAGGATGTCAGGAGTTTTCTTGGTCATGATGGATACTATAGGAGATTCATTAAGGACTTCAGCCAACTTGCAGCCCCATTGTATACCCAATTGATGAAAGAAGCTGAATTTGAATGGATAGCTGACTGTGAACTGTCATTTCTACAGTTAAAAGATGTTCTGACTCAAACACCTATTCTTAGAGGACCTAATTGGAAGCTTCCCTTTCATATTCATAATGATGCACCTGAATATGCCATTAGGGTAGTGCTAGGCCAAAAGGAAGGTACAATTAAGCATATTATTTATTATATTAGTAATAATCTACGAGGTGCTGAACTGAACTATATTGTTACTAAAAAGGAATTGCTAGCAGTGATCTATGCACTTAATAAATTTAGACATTACATTACTATTTATGAAGTCTTTGTATACACTGATCATTCAGCAATCAAATACTTAATGAACAAGCCTGCCATATCTAGTAGGTTAGCAAGATGGTTACTCCTTATGTGGGAGTTTGATGTAACAATCGTTGATAAACCAGGATAGGCTAATGTGGTGGCTGATTTCTTATCTAGATTACAAGTTCCAGATGATCCTGCAGCAATTGATGACAACTTACCTGATGAGCACCTCTTCTCTGTTGACACTTACAACCCATGGTATGCTGATATCGCAAACTACCTTGCTACAGGAAGGACACCACCTCATTTCTCGCCAAGAGAGAGTAGACTTCTAGTTGAAAAATGCTTCAACTTTTCATGGATCTCAGGATTTATATTTTACACAGGTCTTGATCAGGTCATCAGAAGATGCGTTCGTGAAGATGAGACTTATGATATCCTTCGGGCCTGTCATGATGAGCCGTGTGGTGGCCACTTTGAAGGCAAGAGGAAATCATACAAGATTTTGACAACAAGATACTATTGGCGTACCCTACATAAAGATGCAACTAAGCATGCCAGGCACTATGACTGATGCCAGTGTATGGGTCACCCAACCAAGTCAGATGAAATACCCTTGCAGCCTCAGGTGGTGGTGACACCATTTGACAAATGGGGTATCAATTTTGTTGGACCTATCGAGCCATCTTTTCATAGTAAGTCATATATCTTAGTATGCACTTATTATGCAACCAAATGGGTAGAATCCAAAGCAATGAGGCATGCTAGAGATCATAAGGTAGCAAAATTTCTGTATGAATATATCTTTACCAGGTTTGGTGTGCAGACGTCTAAAATCATTCTTATATTAATTTAATTAATATTCCCTTAACATTATAACTAATTTTAATTAATTAATTATATTTGTTATGTTCTGCTATTTTATTTAATTAAATGCAACTCACTTTCCATAGTATTTGAATTTAATTTAAATACTATCCCCTTTGATGTATTAAATCTTATTTAATACATTACCCCTCATTAATCCTTTTTAAATAAATTTTTAATTTATTTATTCCTCCACATAAGTTAAATTATACTAAACTAAATTAATCTAAATTTTAAATTTAGATTAAGCTAATTTGAACCTAGATCCTACCTTACCTCACATCACTCTCACTAAATAAACCTATTCACTAATTAACTAAGGTTAATTAGGCTAATTTCTTAAATCCTACACCAATTAGTCCTAATTATTTGCTCACACATGTGTGAGCAAATTTCCAAAAATCCACTTTTCCAAATAATCTTTATTTGGTGCCAACAAGGTTTCTTACAACCTTGATGACACTTTCTTACACTTTCTAAAAGTGTTTCATTGGACTAAAACTCTTACACCTCTTACAACATCCTTCACATGTGTACTTTAAGTACACTTTGACCCATCACAACCAAATTTTTTCACACATGTGTGAGCAAAGTTGGCCTCTTGCATGGATTATGTGTCCCTCATGTGGCACCTATGTGGATGTCACATGAGCTCCACCTCATCCAAGCCCTCTCTCTCCTCCAAAAAATCTATAAATAGAGGCCATTGTCAAGAGCAAATCATCTCCTTTTTATGCATTGTTATCATGTTAAAATAGCTTTAGAATTCTTAGTTCATTTTTTATCTTCATGCTCGTATTCATTATTGAATCTAGATATTACATGCTAGGACTAATGGTGAATGAATCTAGATTTCTTACCACTTTCATATCATCTTAAGTGTAGTGTTTGCATATTCATCATCATCATCATCATTTGATGAAGGCTCGAGACAAGTTCCTCATACTTGTTCTCAAGCTCTTCTTCACATCCATTAGTTTGCATTGTAGGTTCAATCCATAGCATGCAAGCAATCAAAGTGGGATTCTGATATTGTGTTGGGAGAGCACACCCACATAACATCTCTAAGAGAAAATCAACAAGGCACTGGGTGCCCTTGTTCAGCTCATCAGAGGTTATGATGGAAATCTTGTTTTTAGAGTATGTTAATGTAGTTTATTGATGTATATCTCTAATATTTGCATGTCTAAGCATGCTCGTAATAGGTAGGTTTCCAGCATATATATTTTGGTAAGCCGCTTTGGGCTCTCGGTGCCTAATCGGTCATATGACCGCAATATGCTCCCACGCCCATACGGTAGGCGCACATGTGTAGATCATAATAAAGCTGGCCGAGAATAGTGTATCCCCAGCAATACTTGTCTCCATCCTCCACCATGCTACTAAGAACCCACACCCAGCCCATAGGAAATCCCTTGCCTACATGATCAAGCATCAACAATCCCCCAATCAAACCAGCCAAGTATAAGGCTACCCGTCACAACCATGGCTGCATCGTCATCGCCCCCGTCCAGGACATCCATTGGCGTGTGGTAGGCAGATCTGCATACCTCCACTCAAACACTGTCTCCATGTATGGCTTTGAACCCTTGAAGCAGTACTCGGGTATCAGCCCCTGAATAGGCACTCTATAAATCCTCCACACGTCGTTGAGGGTAATAGTAGCTTCCCCTGTCAGGAAGTGAAAGCTCAAAGTGGTATTGTGCCACCTCTCGATTAGAGAAAACATAAGCACATTATGCACTCACAGATGTGGCCAATGCCATACATTCTCCAACCCGCATAGTGTAACGATCCCCCACACCGCTGCTGTCAGCTGTTGCTCCAGCTCCATTGTTGCTGGGTAGTACTCCCTCGCTCGGAAGGTGATGGTATCCTCCTGCATCTAGCAAGCTCATGTCAGACATAGATAGCATTTTGGGGCATTGAAAAATGTCCCAGGCTCATCCAGGGATCAAAAAATGCTCTCGGATCTTGTCTTTCCTCTTCTTCCCCCCTTTTTCTTCCATTTTTGGGTCAATCCGCGTAGACGGCGATTGACCCTCGCAGACGACGGACTTTCACAGTCACCAGTCTGCGGAGCCAATGGATTTTCATAGACACCAGTCTGTGGAGATGATAGTTTTTGCTGCTGGCCCTTTGCCATGCAGACGATAGAGTTTTAACTCCGTCGTCTCTGCTACACATTCTTCTCTCCCCCTGACCTCGCAGACGGAGATCGAGCGATCTTCGTCTGTGGAGACCCCGATCCTTGATCGGTCATCTGCGAGGATGGTGATCTATCGATCACCGTCTATGTAGACAGTGGTTAGGCGACTACCGTCTGCGCTGCGTGCCAACTTTTGAACACATTTATTACACCTAAAACACCTGAAAAAGTATTAAATACATAATGCACTAAGAGGTGGTCGACTACTCACCGGTGGTCCTGCATCTGCTGGTCGCTGGTGAACCCGAATGCGCTCTCCCAGCTATGCTCGCTCTCGCTCTACTGCCATCGCTCTTCTCTTCTTCTCTCTTTTTGCTCTTTGTGAGTGAAATTGACTTGTCTATGGGCCCCGGTGGACTATTTATAGCCCCTTGGGACCCGTTTCTTCCGTCCTTCTCCCCGTTCCCCATTTCGGTCCCTATTTTTCCTCCATTTTCCTTGGACACGCCATGCAATTGGTCTTCTTTCCCCATTTTCCTGCTTTTATTTGAGAAAATTTTATTTAAAATTTGTATTTTTCCTATTATTTTCTCGAGGGGGCACACTCCTCCCGCTCTCGCTGCCGTAGGTTTTCCTGACCTCTCTGGGGCATCTTATTTTCTTTTCTTTGATGCGATGCCACTTTTAATGCCACATCAAAGAGGGGCAAAATGTAGACGTCTAAAATCATCCTTATATTAATTTAATTAATATTCCCTTAACATTATAATTAATTATAATTAATTAATTATATTTGTTATGTTATGCTATTTTATTTAATTAAATTTATTTAATTAAATGTAATTCATTTTCCATAGTATTTGAATTTAATTTAAATACTATCCCCTTTGATGTATTAAATCTGATTTAATACATTACCCCTCATTAATCCCCTTTAAATAAATTTTTAATTTATTTATTCCTCCACATGACTTAAATTCTACTAAACTAAATTAATCTAAATTTTAAATTTAGATTAAGCTAATTTGAATCTAGATCCTATCCTACCTCACATCACTCTCACCAAATAAATCTATTCACTAATTAACTAAGGTTAATTAGGCTAATTTCTTAAATCCTACACCAATTAGTCCTAATTATTTGCTCACACACGTGTGAGCAAATTTTCAAAAATCCACTTTTCCAAATAATCCTTATTTGGTGCCAACAAGGTTTCTTACAACCTTGTTGACACTGTCTTACACTTTCTAAAAGTGTTTCATTGGACTAAAACTCTTACAAACTCTTACACCTCTTATAAGATCCTTCACATGTGTACTTTAAGTACACTTTGACCCATCACATCCAAAGTTGCTCACACATGTGTGAGCAAAGTTGGCCTCTTGCATGACTTATGTGTCCCTCATGCGGCACCTATGTGGATGTCACATGAGCTCCACCTCATCCAAGCCCTCTCTCTCCTCCAAAAAATCTATAAATAGAGGCCATTGTCAAGAGCAAATCATCTCCTTTTTATGTATTGTTATCATGTTAAAATAGCTTTAGAATTCTTAGTTCATTTTTCATCTTCATGCTCTTGTTCATTATTGAATCTAGATATTACATGCTAGGACTAATGGTGAATGAATCTAGTTTTCTTACCACTTGCATATCATCTTAAGTGTGGTGTTTACATATTCATCATCATCATTTGATGAAGGCTTGAGACAAGTTCCTCATACTTGTTCTTAAGCTCTTCTTCACATCCATTAGTTTGCATTGTAGGTTCAATCCAATATAGCATGCAAGCAATCAAAGTGGGATTTTGATATTGTGTTGGGAGGGCACACCCACATAACATCTCTAAGAGCAAATCAACAAGGCATTGGGTGCCCTTGTTCAGCTCATTGGAGGTTATGATGGAAATCTTTTTTTTAGAGTATGTTCTTAGATATGTTAATGTAGTTTATTGATGTATATCTCTAACGTTTGCATGTCTGAGCATGCTCCAAATAGGTAGGTTTCCAACATATACATGGTGTACTTCATGAGATAGTAACAGACCAAGGTGCACATTTTACTTCTAATCTTATTGTTGAGTTGATGCATGAGTACACAGTGATCCACGGAAAATCTTCCCCATACCATCCTTAGGCCAATGGGCTGGCAGAAATAACAAATAGGGAGATTGAATCAATCCTGACTAAAATAGTTGTTGTTCACAAGAAGGACTGGGCTACCTGTCTTCCTGAAGCCATTTGGGCTTATCGAACAACTTGGAAACAAACAACTGGTTTTACTCCTTTTGAACTGGTTTATGGCAAATCTGCATCTATGCCTATTGCTTTTTAGCACAAGACTCTCAGGACGACATTGGAATTAGACATTAAATTTACAAGGGCACATGAAGACAGGCTCTTGCAGCTTAATGGACTAGATGAGTATCAGAAGTGTGCACTTCATAATACATAATTGATTCAGAAGCAACAGAAGAAGTGGCACGACAAATTCATTAAGGACAAGAAATTTTCCATTGGTGATTGGGCCTTGCTCTATGACTCACACTGCCAACATACCCCTGGAAAATTTTAGACCCAATGGCTAGAACCTTATGAAATAATCTTAGTCTTTAATAATGGAGTGGTTCATCTTTCCACCATTGATCCTGTGCAATTCAAACTGCTTGTAAGTGGGCATCACCTCAAGATCTACTGCAAGCCCATAAGTCACGAAGATTTCTTGCAACAGTTCCAGCATAGCGATGACAACAACACTCCTGTAGCAGCAATATCAGGGTCTTCCACCCAAGTTTCCACTAATCCTTGATTTTGATCAATGATTCCATAATAAACATTTCACTTCCTGTGAAATAATTTCTCCACAATAAAATCCACCTCACCTCCTCTCTCTACCATGTTCTTCCGTACCATTGTATTACTCCATCAGTGCATGTTACATATCAGAACACTCTTCCTGCAGCACTTCACAGGTTAGTGACACATACCTTCTTTCGTACATTATATTATTCATTTTTATTAGAATTAAGTGTTCTTTTTCTTTTTATACTCTTGCATGCAGTGACCTGGTGGGACCCATGCCTTACACTTAGTTGGGGGGGGGATTATTTAATATCTATTTGCAAATTTTGAAATTAGCATGTAAAGGATGAAATTTATTTCTTGTCTTTTCAAGATGACCGTTGTCATGTGTGAAGCCATCTGTCACCCAATGATTATGTCATCATGATTTGATTTGAAATTAATTAAAAGTTTAAAAAGCTGAAGTTCAATTAATGATGGTATTTTTGCAACGTGTTTAGGGTGGTAGGCCTTAACACATGCAAAACTATTTATGAAATATCAGTCACTTTTAATTACGTGGAAGTAAATGATATTCTATACTCCTATTTTCTCATCTGCAACACCTTGAGTCTGTAGAAATTTCCATTTTGTAATAGCTTCTGTGAAAAAATTTCTATTAATAGCAATGGGAGGAGACCTTTAGAGGCATGAGCCGATAGACCACAGAGTTCTACTTGGAGACCCAGCCAGCTGTGAAAAGTTTTGAAGAAGAGGATGGTTGGATTACTGTCTCAGCCTTAATGGATTTAACAAAGAAATTGCTTTGCAATTTCTAAACACTTTGAATAATGGGTTTGCAGTGGTCAAGGGGTTAAGTATAGAGTTCATAGAGGATGTTGTGGCAGAGGTAACAAGAGTGTCTCATGAAGGAGATAAATGGTCTAAAGATATTGATTTACGCTCAGCTAGGACTTAGTTCACCTTGCATGGTGATTCACGGCTAGGCATTGACAAGAAGCAGGGTACCTTAAGGGTATCATTTCCCATGGAGTACATGAATCCAACTAAGTTCATCATATCATACTTCACTTGTGAAGGCTATTACAAATATCTCCACGGTCTGCATTTCAAGATCTTGAGTGCACTCCGCCATGACAATAGATCGGTAAATCTACCTAGCTTTTTATTTAATATTGTGAAAAATCAAGATTCTCTAGTTCAATCAAGAAAAGTTCAGTCTGTTTCCCATCATTGTTTAATCAAATTAATTGTAGAAAGGGAGTTAAATAAGCAATTTATTGGGACTTGGGATGAATTCTTAGCAATGAATGAAGTGGTTCCTAGAGTGGTTGGCCCTAGAGGCCAGGGTATAGAAAGATGGGTTAACACAACAACGATGGTTTGCAAGGTAATTCAACAAACATAGGCCATTCTTGAAGCCTCTTCTTCTAAACCTAACCTATCTAGGGAAAGAGCTTGCAATATTAGCACTCCTATTCCTAATAGGAAGAAAGGCAAAAGAAAGGAGACCAATGCCATTCCTGACACCCCACCTTCCATGAAAACTAGGTCTGCTTCTAGGGAAGACAAGGGTAAAACCCTAGGATCAGAGGAATTAATTTTGAAACAATAGCCACACGGTGATAATGTTAATAACACAACTAATGAAGCCTTTCCCTCTTTTGAGGAAGTGATGCCAGAAGAACCTCTTGTATCAACTAAGGAGGAGGTGTCCGCCAATAGGAGGAAACACAAAGATCCTCTTTTCTCTTCCCAAACCCCTGCTAGGAAGAGTGCAATACTTTCTGCCAATATCAGCAGAGATGACAAGTATCCTATTCAAGTTGTGAATTTAGAATGTTTTGAGTCTGTAGAGAAGTCCTCTTCTGAGGCAAATGTTCAAAAAAATATAGATAGTGACACCATTTCGCACCACACAAATTTTGAAGCAACAACTGATCCTAATATTGATTATATCCTCATAGATAGTGATAGGAATTCTGAGGAGGCAGAGGAATTTTCTGATGGCTCTGTTGGGAAAGATAATGTTGATAATTCAGACAACCTACCTGATGATGAATTCCCTACAATAAATGAGGATGTTGTTGAAAAGGTGTTAGAGCAAGTAAGCAAGGATGGGTTAGATACACTAGCTAAAGGAGCTGAATCCTGTCAAGAGGATAAGGCAATAAAAACTCTTGTTATATGGAAAGGGGAAACTTCCACCCAGAATGAGGCAGTAAAAACCCCTCAGCCTGCACCAGGATGGATTGATATCCTTAATCAGGGACCCATGCCACCTCCGGGCTTATCTACACCATTAGCTGCAGGGTTGAGCTTGTACCAAAATTTTGAATGGGAAAGGGCACAATGGAATTTAGAAAAGATAAAGCTGAAAAGAACCATTGATGAGAAAGCTCATCAATTAGATCAGAAAATAGATCAGATTGCAGTATTGGAAACAAGGGTTAAGAAGATTATTGAATTGATTCCTGAAGCTATGGCATGCAGATCATCATCTCTAGTCTATGCTCTGTTCCTCAAGGAACAGTTAGTTAATTTTAAATTAACCAGGATTATAGAAGGACTGAATCCTTCTATTTCAACACCTCATGAATTATATGATGCATTTCAGTCAACTCCCATGTCTATAAATTTTTTTTATGTGAATTGTATTTACATAATCTTGCTATACCAGATGACAGGGACTGGAATTCACTATTGTATGTGGGAGATGTTCAGTTAAGGGCATTGATGTCTTGGATACAAAATGAGATAAGGAGGGAACATCAAGCCTTGCCATACAGAAATAGTGAAATAGATACACCTTTGCTGATGAGGCTTGAAGTTCAGCATTCTAGATGAACTATTCTTGACTGACTCTAAGTCACTATGAACCCAAGTGGAGCCAGCAAGGTCTATCTGGTTAGAGAGAAAGCATGTTCAGACCGGGAACAACACTCATCACAGAATATTGAGGCTACAATCTCCTCTTCTAGGCATAGATGGGTAAGGATGTCACATGATCTGAAGGTTCATGAACCTCATTCTCCACAAAACCTAACTCTTGCCACCCATCGATTTTCATGGAATATAATGTTGGGAAGAACACTGCGTAATTACTAGATTCCATTAAGGTTCCAACACCTACTCTCCTGCAGCTATTGTTAGCAGTAAATGAAAGTGCAGAAGAATATGACATGGCTAAAGAAGTGCAGAGGTTGGAAAGACTTCGAGAAAATCATGGGTAATTTAACTATGTTGTTGATGAGTCAGGAGAAAAGATTTCTAGTGACCTAAGGCTACAGGCCAGGATACACAACTTAATGACTCTTGGGGACCAACAATAGGACAGTTGGGGGGAATGATGAGCCTCTTTAAAGACTATCTTTTCAAATGATTTTTATTTTCTTTCCAGCAGTTTAATTGTAGAACAAATACTTAAACTTATGGTTTTATATGTATATTTTGTATATGTAAGGACATAAGTAGTAAAATGGATAAAAAGGGAACATAATATATTTTCTTAGAACTGATGGATAAAATGATAAGATGCAATAGTTATATGCTAATGAATGATCCTATTTCCTCTGCTATGTTTGTGGGTAGTTTCCTTCCTGTAGCCATGTGCCTTGCAAGAGTATTAATTGGAACTTAACACTTCTTTCCTGATATTAATGATGAAAATACGTATGTCTCAAAGGTTGTGTGTATGAATTAATCATGTTGCAGGAATCAATCGTGGTGAATTAAAGATCAGCATCATGATGCTGAAGAAGTCAAAAGACAGTTGTTTCTGCAAAGATGCCATCATGTCAAAGAGATCGAGCAAGTGGTTGAAGTAAGTTAAGACGTTGCTGCAAGATCTTCATAGGAAGAACAAGTCAATTCAGTTTTCTGTTAAAGATAGCGCGTGGACCTAGAGGCACCACATACTATATTTTGGGAAGACTTATTCTCTATGGATGATATTTCTGTTATGAAGCATTATGTATATGTAATGATCCTCATTAATGGAGTGATCTTAGATTTAGGGAGTAGTTGTAGATTTCCTTTAAATAAGATGACTGTTGTAACTCTTTGGAGTTAGTCACGTTAGTAGTTATTTTCTAAATAGAAGCTGATACAATTGTAATACTGATTTATTTTATCCAAGTGTATTTTCCATGAATGAATAGAATGCACAAGTTGAGTTCAATTCTGTTATCTTGATTGTGTTTCTATTCACTCATCCAAGGGGGCCCACTTGGTGAGTGAATTCCCTTGTTAGAGTAGAAATCATTTCCATGCTTTTAGAGAAGTACAAATAGAACTATGTTGTTCCTGTAGCCACTAGTAACAGAACTAGTAGATTGTTCTTGCTGCATGGGCGGGTAGAGCAGTTCCTATCCGTAATTACTGTTTTGCTAGAGTAAGAGAATTTATTTGAGTTAGCATAGATTTCCTAAAGCTTAATGCATTTCAATTTCATAGGTTTAGCCATGAGAATCAATGAAGTTTGAAGCATATACTTTGCAAATGCCATTCCAAGTTTACGTCCCTGGTCAATAAATAAATGAGACTGAATAATCTAATTAGAAACTATTTAGGGTGTCCAATCCTAAAATAAGCAATCTAATGCTATGGGTTTCTAAGACAATTATTTAGCCAAGAAGTGGAGTTGTTTACCAAGGACGGGTTTGTTCATCTATTCTTCATTTGCATTTGCATATCCGATTTGAGCATATGAGTACATCTACATCCACAAATCCATGACTTGGTATGATTAATATATTACATTTGATGAGATATCCTACATACCTACAAGATTCAACAACATTGAGCACTTCTACATCCTTGTGGATTACAGATCTGATCCTCCACGAGGGTTTCTACAAAGTAAGGTGAATTTTTCCATTTGCTTTGTTTTTACATACATTTACATTCAAGGTTAATTCCTAAAATAGGGCTTGACCGAGGCAAGCCCCTCCCCCAAAAAAACAAACATTTTTCCCTTACAAATTCAAGTGTACAGACTTCCAGATTCAGATTTGGAGCCATCGGAAATAGGTTACTCTCACAGATCTAGATTCTGGGAAATATTGCAGAGTAGGTGGATGCCAACTTTGGCCTAGTCCTAGGTGGATTTTTTGCATGTCATCATCCACCCTCCATGTCAGCATAGTCCTGAGCCAGAAAGATTTCTGGGTTTTGAAGATCTCGAGATTCTGGTTCTAGATCTAGTCCCGTTTGGGTTTCTCAACTGTTTTGGGTGCAAAATTATAGATCTGGGTTTGAGCACACATATTTCCAAGCATTTAAAGGTGAGTTGGTATATTTAATTAGTTATTTTGAGTATTTATATTTCAGATCTAGTCTATTTCATTAGTTTCAACATTATCTTTACCTTTTTAGTTGACTATACTTGGTACATAATAAATAACATCTTCTTTCTTAGCACTTGGTTAGATTCTTGTTTTGCATTGATACCCCTTTATCACTTGGGTTGTATTAATCAAACTTGGATCTAACTAGGGACTTTTTTTGGGAGATCTCTTCCTTTGTGGCCCCTTCCCTTGAGGTATATATATATATATATATATATATATATATATATGAAAGTGGGGAGGATTCCTATCTTAATACTACATCTTGATCTCCCTACACATATGTATATTTATATCTATATACAATGCTGAGAACAATGTTAGTCACTGGAAATAACAACATAGTTCTACCAGGTATTGAATGGAAATAACAACATTCATTATACAAATACCAAACCACAGAAATGTTATTACTGTGTGAAAAAAACAATGCTCTATCATTTGAAGAGGTTCAAGTAATCATATAGTCGTCCATGGTCAAATGGTCAGATGTGCCAGGAGGTTACTACCATAGAGAAAAGAGAATCATCTACCTTTTGGATAGTGACAGAGAATGAATCATTTTTATTCTTAATAAAATGTAAGGATGAAAGTTTTGGCATGCCAAAGAAGAACTAGCAAGTAGAAAAGTTGCACTTTTTAACAATACAGTGACAATATGGCACAAAATGGTGATTCCAATGCAAGAAAGATAGAATGAAAGACAAAGGTCAAAATCAAAATCTCTCTTTAAACCAGTGCAAGGTAGTGTAAAGTGATCAAAGCACACAATAGAGTGGAAATAACAACATAATAAGACCAAGAAAATATGAACAGTTATTATAAATATATGCCATAACAATGATATTCAAGGTACCAAGATTGGAGGATGGCTGTTGTAGAGGTCAAGACGGTGGTCAAGAAGAAAGACATATCCAAATCCCTACGGTTAGAATCATCAATCATCATTAATAGATATAATGAAAAGTAAGGAAGGATATAACTTTTGAATAACAGTTGTGGTATTTTCAAAGAAAAATAATGGATGAGAAGGGGTCAGAAGACAGAGAAACCATAGCAAGCAACAAAGAATTTTTTAAACCCAGAATAGAGGGATTTTAAACAAAGATGAATACAAGGACATAGAAGTGGTGTCTCTGAGAGATTAGAGTTTCTAGAAAATAATTCATCAAACATTATCATGATGGGAGTTGCGGCCATAGTAGAGGAGTAGGTTCTTCATTCTTCATTATTTTTTGTTTCAATGGGAGAGAGTTTCAACATGTAAAATCACAGACACCTCCAGAATGCAGAATGTCAGAATGAATTCAAAGGGGTTCTTCTTCATTTCTTCAGTTTTTTGTTAACTGAGATGATTAAAAGGTAGGTGAAAGTTGTAATTTTTTATGATACCCATAGCAGTAGGGCCACAACCATTACAGTGGGGAGGAATCAACGTGAAGGTTTCAAAAAAAGTAGAGCCCAAAATACCTATAGCTTTTTGTAGAGTTCATCGTTAATCTACATGAACTCTCATGAAGAGGACATGGCCATCATCAGAGATGCCAAAAGAAAGGGTTTCAATATTGAAGTCACGACTTGATATAAAGAAGAAATTACGAAGCCATGCCTTAAGACAATATACAATTTTTTTTTCTTTTCTTCGAATAAGTATGTGTTAGAGTCCTAAGAAGCAGAGCCATGAAAGCAAGGAGAAAATGGATGTTTTTCAACATTTTTCCTTTTTCAATGATGAAACATACCTATAAAAGATAAATAGAAGGGACCCCAGGATGATATCTTTGTGAGAGACCTCCACAGAATGTAAGAACACCTCCAGAAAAGCATATGCAAATTTCTACAAACCCTCATGTCAGCAGCCAAGGTTCAAGGCAAAATGGAGAGCGCCAAAATGAGAATGAGGTGTTGAAGATTAGGGCTTTTTTACCCTAGTCTTTTCGATCACAAAGGATTTTTGCCTTTGTATATTTTTTGCAAAGGGATTCTTTTATTTTGTTTTTATCTTTCATCCAATCCAGTCATAGAATATTTATTAAGGAATCACTTACTAAATACTTTATATTCAATATTGCAAGTTTTATTGCAAAAGAGTGTGTATAATTTTAATTGCATTATTAAAATGTAACTATTTGTTAAAAAGTGACATTATTATAAGTCATTTTTTAGTCCAATATTCTTTGTTGCAATAAAGATAGAACTATTTATGGCTTGTTTTAAGATTTATGAAGAGTGGTTGAGAAATTTTACTAAATTGATGGAGGGTATCTAGGTATTTTTTGAGTCAATTTAGGAGAGATTGGAGCATTTTGAGGGGACTTATGTAAGGTACGCAAATCTACATAGGAATCAATTTCCAAAAATTACTCTAGACTTCATAGTCAAAAGTAAGTGATGATATATAAAAGATAATTTAGTAAGCATTTTCTCAAAATAAAGATAATCCATATTTAACATACATAAATTGTGACCAACATCTCAAAACATCAAAATATAGATATAATAGGTGACCAATAGGTTGAATTAATCAAACACAAGATGAAGTGATATTGCAATCATTCTACCTCCTTTAGCCACAAAACTCTTCATTTGCTATTCTCGAGGATGAGAATGGGATCTAGGCACTTTTATCACCCAACCACATAATGTTTATCTCTCCCGATGCTCAACATGAAAGGTTGAGCACCCAACCCTACACGAGGAACCTAGCAAATTGGAACTGGTAGGTTGGTTGGAATCTGGCGTAGCATTGTGACCTATCTACATTTCACCTATGACAATGTATCATCTACACAATGATGTGGTAGGGAGAGAGTACAAAAAAGCATATATAATATCAAAATATACAACATCGCTTTGGCCAAAGCATAATTTATGCCATGTGACCTATCTACATTTCACCTATGACAATGTAGCATCTACACAATGATGTGGTAGGGAGAAAGTAAAAAAAAAACATATACAATTTCAAAATATACAACATCGCTTTGGCCAAAGCATAATTTATGCCATGTGACCTATCTACATTTCACCTATGACAATGTAGCATCCACACAATGATGTGGCAGGCATAAAGTATAATAATTTATGCTTGTTATCTGGCAGATGGGCTTATAAAAGAAATCCAATACCTATCCTTCCCTAATATTCCACATTCGGCACCCGTCCATAGAAATACAAACACACATGAAACAAAATAACACATCTCACCCATGTTTTCTCTTTCAAACAAAGAAACTATCACTTATAGTAATGTTAACTTTCAAGAATGCCTACTAAAGCATAGAGCATACAAAAGATCATAAGCATAAAGCATGCATATGAAAGCTTGTAAAAATAAACATGAGAAAACATGAGCGCATAGGTGTATACTAGAACGTACAATGAATACACGAGTATAAAGGAGCATACAATTGTAATAGTCAAGGCATATGCACAAGTCTACAAGAACATTTCTAGATTCAATCACAAGTATTCTAATAGTATCCTCATTCTTAAGTCAATAGATGATGAAAACATGACATCATGAAATGATAAGTGATAGCTCACACTTCACATCTACAATTAGGTCACATCCAAAAATATTTTCTCTATGTTCCCTTGAGTCAATATAAATTATTAGTAAAATTAAGGTAAAATAACTAGCCATCACTAGTGAAGATATCTTATGTACAAGATAATTTACTATTTGTAAGTAGAGAAGAGATATAATTTTTCTCCTATAATTAAGTATCCCTACTAGAAAATAGGGTTTTCCCTATAATAAAGGTTTTTCTTCTATAAAATAAGTTTTTTTCATATAATTAAGGAATCTCTAGTAGAAAATAGGTTTTCCCCTATAATTAAGGAATCTCATATATATATATATATTCTAACATTTTTACATATTTATAAAATTTATGAAATTTCATAAACAATTATTATCTACTTTGTTACTTCCACATTTTCATCAACAATTAAATGTTTATAACATAAATATATGGTACAACTGAAAGCTTTAATACTTTTTCAATGTATAAACTCTTTGATTAAATAACATAATGAGTATTTTACAAAGAATAATAAAGCAAAGTAGTATATAAAGGCACCATAACATTTTTTTTAATGATTAAATGATTATTTCTTTGATCTATGGGTGATCCCACAATAGTGGGTTACACTTTTTGCCTAAACGGACATTGAAATCTACATTTTGAAAAAAAAAATCAGATTTGGATGCATATTGTCATTAAACCATTTAAAATCGGAAGATGAAGTAAACTAGAGTCTTTTAGGATTTTCTGTCTATATATATATATATATATATAATTGATTTGAATGGTTTTTTTGTTCTCCCACTAAAATTGCTATATTGCTGAAAACATCATTTTCAAAAAGTTACATTGACTTCATAGAGAATAACTTTATTTTTCTGCAATAGCTATCAATGCGCTTCTTTCAAATTTGGTTTTGTAACATCCATACGGAGGGCATGCAATTTGTTTTATGACATTATCATGATTATTGCATATTTTATGAACGTTTGAAGTAGAGTAAACTGTGATTTTGACATACCTTGACTGCATAGCTTATAACTTGTTGTGTATTTATGTAAATTCAATTATTATTATTTTGATAGAAAGTAGACTCAAAGACGGAGGGCACTATTATTTTTCAAATTTTTTTTCTCTTTTCTACTATTTTTCATTGAACGTCAAACTTGGAGGTTTATATTAGATAAAAAACCTACATTCGATGCACGTCAAAAAACATAGACCTAATTATTTCAAAAATCATCAAATCTATATTCATTAGAAATCTTGTTCAAATTACTTGTGTGATGCCAAAAGGACGTCTCCATATTCTTCCATTTGAGCCCCGTGCTTGAGCCCCAAAGCCATGAAAACTGCAGATTTATGTTAGCCTCTGCAAATGGCCCCTAATCAGAGGGTTTCGATAGAAACTAATTAGTTTCAATTGAAACTACTTTCTATCAAAAATAATTGAGTGAAAATTCCATTTTCAAGGACTTTCGATAGAAAGTACTTTCTATCGAAAGTCCCTACTTTCTGTCGAAAGTACTTTCTAAATCCGCCTGCTTTGCGAATTTTAGGAGGAATTTCTTCCTCTGAAAAAGTGTAACCCACTATTGTGGCTTCACCCCTATAAAAAATATATTTATATTTCAAAGTCCACTAAAAAGCTCTATTTAACTAATTATAC
>MU213448.1:421299-445936 GCA_018584345.1 Thuja plicata
TATATATAGAGAAAGCCGAGAGAAATCAAGGCTTTAATTTTGAATTGTGAAACATTTTTTTATAAATGTTATAGATAATTTTTTAAAATCTTAATATATTTTATTTTATTACATTAGTTTTATGTTATACGACAAATTAAATAATTTTTTAAAGTTTTGGGCTATGTTTAAAATAAGGAATGAATTTGAATGTATTTAGGATTTATTTTGGGTAAGAGTTACAATTACAATTAGGATTCAATTTGGTTTTGGGTTTAATTTAATGTAGGCTTAGGGTTGGGGTTGTTTGCATTAATATTTAATTAGGTTTAGGGTTTTCAATAGGATTTGGGTTCATTTTGGTTTAGGGTTGTAATTAGCCTTTAGTAAGGTTTAGACTTACAATTATAGAGGTAGGTGTCAATTTGGTTTAGGGTTAGGATTCAATTTCAATTAGGATTAGGATTTCAATAAGTTAATGTTTAAGTAGCCTTTGGGCTATCGTAAACTTTGGTCTAGCATTGAGATTAGTGTTTCTTAGGTTTTATGTTACGAGTAAATTTGGTTCAGTCTAAAGGTCAGGGTACAATTTTGTTTAGGGATATGGTTCAATCTGTTTCAGTTTTCAATTAAAAATAGGTTTAGGGTTAAGGTTCAATTTGGCCTAAGGTGACCTAATTATTTTATGTTACTGTTAGTGACAATGTTACATTTAATTTAATGTAGATTTAATCTCGGGTTAGGTTACAATTTTGTTTAGAAAAAGGATTAGGGTATAATTTCATTCTTGTTTCACACTGAAATTAAATAAGCATTAGTGTTAGAGATCAATTTCGTTGAGGTTGAGGTTAGTATTAGGGTTTATTTTAATTGAATGCTAGGATTTAATTTGGTATAATGTCAGTGTTTGAGATCAATTTAGTTTAGGATTAAGCTTCTATATGATTTACTATTAGGAGAAATATTTTATTGGGTTTGTGAGTAATTGGTTTAGTGTTCAATTAGTTTTAGGATAAGGGTTCAATTTGGTTTAAGGTTTAGTTCAATAAATCATTTACGGTTAGAGTTCAATTTGGTTTAGTCTTTAGGTATTGATTCTATTTAGTTTTTGGTTACAATTCAATTTGGCTTAATTTTTCCTTGGGTTTAGGGTTATGATTGAAATTGGTCTAGCATTCAGTTAATTTTAGGGTTAGAATTCAATTTGGTGTAGCATTATAATATAGGTTTTCTTTAATTTTGGATTTTTCTTCAATTTGGTATATGGGTTTGGATTCTTACCCTATATGGGTTCAACTTGGTTTATTTCTCAAATAGTTTTAGGGTTAGTGTTTAATTTATTTTAGAATTAGGGTTTAGTTTAATTTTATGTTAGGGTTCAATTTGGTTTATTGTTAGTGTTAGAGATTAATTTGGTCTAGGGTTTGGATTCAAGTTTCTATAGGGTTGGAGTTCAACATGGTATCTAGTGTTCAATTAAATTTAGAATTGGGCTTCAATAAGGTCTACTATCAAGGATAATATTTAATTGGGTTTGTGAATAAGGGTAAATTGGTTTCTAAGTGTTTGATTAGTGTTAGTTTTAGGGTATAATTTGGTTTAGGGTTGGTGTTCAATTTGGTTTAATATTCAATTAGGTTTTAGGTTATTATTCTATTTGGGTTTTTTAATATTAAGTTCAATGTTGTTTAGGATTTGGGTATAATTTAGTTTATATTAAGGGTTTAATTTGGTTTAGGATATAATTAGGTTTAGGGTTAGGGTTAAATTTAGTTTAGTGTCAGGTTCAATTTGTTTTAAGACCTGGATTAAGGATTATATTTCATAAGGTTTATGATTAGGGTTAAATGTGGTTTAACAATAGAGATAGGGATATATTTATAGTTTGAAATAAGGTTTAGTATTGGGGTTTGATTTTTATTTATTATTAATGTTATGATATTTTGGTTTATGGTTAGGGTTTAGTTTGGTTTAATGTTCAATTAGCTTTATAGTTTGGGTATAATTTTGTTTAGTGTTAGAGCTAGGGTTCAATATATTTTTACATTAGAATTAGGGTTCAATTTTGTCTAGGATTGGGGCAATGGTTTAAGTTGGTGCACTATTGAATTATCTTTACGATCAAAGCTAAAATTTGGGTTTTAGTTTAGAGTTAGGTTATATAGTTTGATTAACTTTAGAGTTTCATGATTAATTTAGCTTAGTGTTAGGTTTCAGAATATGCATAGAATGAGAGTTAGTGGTAGAATTCAAAGTTGGTTAAAATTTTTAGTTAGACTAAGGTTAAGGTTGAATTTGGTTTTAGGATTAAGGATTAGGTTTAAGTTGGTTTAGTGATGGTGTTATGACTAAAAATTTATTTAAGGGTAGCATGTAATTTGGGTTTTGGTTTAGTGATGGGTATAGGGTTTAATTATATTTAAGGGTAGGACTATAGTTCAATTTGGGTTTTAATTTAAGTTTTATTTAGTCTTATGCTTAGGGTATAATTATATTTAGGATTAGGGTCATTATTAGTTCAACTTATGTTTTGGTTTGCAATGAGGGTCATGGTTTCATTAAATTTAGGACTGAACTTGGTAAACTATTTAATTTGGTTTAGGTCTAGTGTAATGATTCAATCTATTTTACTATTTTTATTAGGGTTATAATTGTTCAATTTAAGTTAAGATTTAATAAAGATTAGGGTTTAATTTTGATTAGCATTTTATAAAGGTTTTAGTTCAATTCAAGTTTTTGTTGGGGATTACAGTTTGATTGTATGGATTTTAACCAAAATTTAAAGAAGTTTAATATGAAAACACATCTTGGACGTATCGCTTTTAACCAAAATTTGAAGAAGTTTAATATAAAAACACATCTTGGGCGAGTGTTTTAGATCTATGACAATAAAAAAAAACTTCTATTTAGTTTGATTTGATTTAGTTTAGATTAAGTATTTGACTTGTTTAAATGTTTAATTAGGTTTATGTTTAGAGTTGGGCTCAATTTACTTTAGTGTTATAGTTAGGTTTCAAGTTGGTTTAGGATTTCCTTTTAATTTAGTTTAGGTTTCGCTTTTATTTGATTTGTGTTAGGGTTAGGGTTCAATTTGGTTTATTTTGGTAGTTATAATTCTATCTGGTTTAAGGTTACACTTCAATTTGGTTGAGTGTTTACTTGGGTTTAGGGTTAGGGTTAAATTTGGCTTTAATTTTTAGGGTTTTTACGATTTAGCTATAGGGTTTAGAGTTTGATTTATAATAGTTTTCATTTAGGTTTAAGGATTGGATTTAACTTGGCTTAGTTTTAAGGTTATTTTTTATTTAGAATTATGATTAGGTTCGATTTGGTTTATAATTTATATAACATATTTAATAAATATAAATTATGTACATTTCTTCATTATATATTATTCTATTCTAAAATTTAATTTTTTCTTCCAAAGGAATCTGGTTGTATAAGAATATTTTTTCAGATGAATTTTTAATTATCTTTTCTTTCAATTATTTTAATTAAGGGTTAGGTTGCAATTTGGTCTATGGTCGGAGTTATGGTTCAGTTTGGTTAGGGTGTAAATTTCTTTAATATTAGAGTTAGGATTAGATATATCGTTATATATAGGGTTGGTACTAAAACATTAATCAGTTTATTTTAGTGTTTGATTAAATTGTACATATTAGGGCATTTGGCTTAGGTTTAAGTTTCATTTTGATTTAGTGTTAGGTTTATGGTTCAATGAGATTTAAAATCATGGACCAATTTACTTTAGCATTAGATTATGATTTAACTTGGTTAAAGGTTATGGTTCAATTCAAGAAGGTTCAAATTTTAGTTTCAATTGTGTTTAATGTTCAATCATGTTTAGTGGTAGGGTTCAAATTTATAATATTAATAAAAAAATAAACTATTTTCCTCTTTATTTCTCTTTGTATTCTCAAAAATAAAAAAATTCTAATTTCTTGTACTTTTTTATATCTAATTAAGGAAAAACATGTAAATTTTTAGATTTTTGGATGAACAAATTAACCATTAATATAAATCTATAAATTACCTTTTTTTTAAAACCTTTTTTGTCTTTTTGTCACACACTAAAATTAGTAAGAAAATTATAAAAAATCAATGTAAATAGAAATAAACATTTGATTAAAAAACTTTTAAAAATTTGTATTTTGATTTTTAAAAAATTAAAAAGATGTAAATTTTTAGATTTTAGATGAACAAATTGACCATTATTATTAGATCTATGCATTACCTTTTTTATGTAAATGGAAATAAAGATTTGATAAGCATCATTAAAAATATTTGTATTTTGAGTTTTTAATTTCAATTTTAGAAAAATAGAAAGAATCGTATTCATATATAAGAGAATTAAAACTGTTAAAAAGTTTTTTTAAGATTTATTAATATTGTATTCAAAATAAATTTACTTATTAAAAACCAATATTCATATATATTAAATGAGATAATAAGAAACATATTTAAAGAATGAATATAATCTCTTGTTTTCTAAAGAAAGTACAATTTTTTTTTTTTTTTTTCATATGTAAGATTAAAAAAATTATATATCGAGACATTTTACCAGTGGAATCATGACATACTTGTGCTCTCACCTTCCAAATTTTACTGGCTTCTTCTGGATTTTTAAATTTTTTTTTCCTGTAAATGTAATTAAAATTATTAGTGCCTTATTAGTGAATGGTTTATGAATGGTGACGATGAAACCAAATGTTGTAATTCAAGGAGATGTTTGGAAAAAAATTCACAGATTTAATTTAATTTAATTTCACAGATTTAATTTAATTTAATTTAATTTCACAGATTGGTGCCCCCCACCTTCTCACTATAGAGCCTCTCGACTAACCAGCGTCTATGTTTAAAAGAAGAAAAATAACATAGAGTTGTAACAAATAATGTTCAAATGAAATAGTTAAAAATGTGAAACAAAAATAATATATATTGAAGTCGATCTGTGTATCGAGCTCATCTACCTCTCACAAATCTGTAAATGACTGGAGCATAATTACAAGGAAAGAACAACTGTACATTATGAATATGAAACGTTGGTAAATTGATAAATAACTGGAAGTCCATAATTTTATTTTATAAAGAAATCAATATGCATAATTTTATGTAGAGGGTTCTTTAATTCTGGATTATATTCCAGATTCTCTCCATTCTCTCGAGTGGCTATTCATGTCTTTTCTCAAATGTCGTTCCCCTTTGTTTCAACTTCTCTTCCACTTCCTTGTAACCGTTTTCCCAACTTCCTTATTTGATAGTTTATAAATTTCAAATATGGTTAGGTTTATGTGATAGTTTTTTATTGAATGACTGAGATTTTAAATTAAGTCTGATATTTAAGGAGATGGTTTTGTTGACATAGATGGCTCAACTTTGTGTATGCGACTGTAGGAAGTTTCTCGGCTTAACAACCTAAAGGATATGGTAATAATAGCTTGAAAAGTCAAATATCACATATTCATAATTTAAATATTTGATTCGAAAAAATATGATCTGAAAAAAAAGTTGATTCCAATGGGCTCTGCGACTCTGCGTTTGTGAGTGTTTGTGGCATCCATTCGGCCCTCCGTACTTGGAGGGTCTTTAATGCTTGTACATTGAGCCTTTAATTATGGCCTCCTCTTTAGATGGCGTCATTTCTGCCTCTGGAGACACAGAGCAGAAGACCCCAGCAGTTACGACTGCTCTCGAGCACTCGATGCAATCACCCAGATCTTTTAGGCAAGCGCTGGTTGGCGCCGAGACCCTTAAGGATGGCGTGAAGTTCTTCGGGAAACACCAAGCTTCCAGAGCAGAAGAAGATGGCGGACATGAACCAGGAGGTAAGGCTTCCAACCCCAAAATCCTTATCGTTTCTCCCAACCCTGTTATGCTTGATGTAATTAATACAGAAAAAAATAAGTTAGGCGAATCTGCTATTTTCTTGGTTGCGCAAGACATTGCTAGGTTACCCTCCCATGTTTATATGAACAATTGGTTACATAATGTTTGGAGTTCTAAATTAGGGCTTAAATTCCCGCTCTGTAGGATGATACAAAAAGGACTTTTTATTATTATATTCAATGAACCTGCAAGTCAGAGAACCGTTGTCGATAGGAAGTTTTGGACTATCGGGGCATTTAATTTTTCATGCCCTACGTTGGTTGGGGTTTGCAAATTTTGATGAAATAATGGCCCTCTCGAGCCCACCATGGATCACCATCAAGCAAATTCCCTCATTTCTTTGGAAACTTATTCCTCAAGCCCTTGAAACCCTTAGGAAGAGTTATACGCATTGATCATTCGAATGTTCTCCTACCCCATTTAGACGCGAGATTTTTGGTCTCCCTCAAACTAGGACTCGACATACCCGAAACCCTTATTTTTGACATGGAAGGAGAGCATTTCTCCTACCCACTGGAATATCTAGGAGGTCTAAATTCATGTTTCCTTTGCAAGAAGAACGACCACCAAAGGAAAAAATGCCCTCTCATAGCTGCCAAATCTAAGCCTCAACATTCTAGCAGAGTGGCTTCCAGCATGCCTAAACAGGCTAACCCCGATTTCAATCCCCTTATCCCTGGTCCCCGCCATGATTTTGATCCCCCGAATGCCTCCATATCTGAACCTAATCCGGAACCCAATGTTTTGCCTAGCCTCGAAGCTTCCTCCCTCCAAGCCCTGTCTGTATCCCTTGGCCTGGTCAAAACCGGCCTCACCCCAACGGACTCTTCATTAGGCTTTGGACTTGAGGATAGGATCCCCTCTACCCCCAAGAGTAAAAGCAGGAGGAGATCCCAGAATGCACAACAAATGGCTCTGGACAAAATCAGAAAGCTAGATGGCCCTCTCAAGAAGAGGAGAGGTAATGTTAATGAAAAATATGTGGAGTTCACCCCCCCCCCTCTTGGTGACCCCTCCCAGAGTGATAGAGACAGTAAGGAGAGTAATTATTTGAGCTTAGAAAAAGAAGTTAAGATGAGGGCCAGTGAGAGGTCCCTTGATTTTATGGATACCACAGAGGAGTGCTTGGGCACTGCAAAAACTAACCCCTCTAATAAGAGCTCTCTCCATGATTTGGACCTTCTTGTCATTCCTTACATTCCTCATGACCCCCATCCTACCTTCCTTACCTCTGGACCAGCTGATCATGGTCCTCTTACTACCCCTACCACTTTGGATGGTGTCAGCAAGAGGGGAGACTTTGTCTGTTAGAACCACATTCAAGGCCCCTTCCTTAAGGATGTCTTTAGTGAGCATGGTATTAACCACAACTGGGCTATTGTCCCGTTTGTTGAAAGCCCTTGGGAGGAAGTCCTCAAGGTAAATAAGACTAAAAGGGTTCCTAGAACTACGAACCCCCCTCCTAAAGATTTCCCAATAGAGGATGGGGACAATTCAGAGATTAAAAGAGGGAAAAAGAAGAGAGGCAGGCCTCTAGGCTCTAGCAACAAGAAGGAGCACAGAGATGCACATAGTGCTAAAATCCCTAAATGCTTCTCTAGCTTTAGGAATAATGCTAAACCCCCCAGTTGAGTTTATGGATCTCAGAATTGCTTCATGGAACGTCAGAGGATTGGAATCCTCTGACAGAAAGTACATAGTTCAAAGATTTAGAAGGAAAAATGAGGAATATGATTGCCTGATGCTCCAAGATGTCAAAGCCAATAAGTTTTACCTAGATATCTCTCTAAAATGCATATGGAGAGAAGCAACTGCATTCCCCACTTCACACGGTCGGGGGAAAGGGGAATCTCCATCCTCCTTAGCCCCCTAAGGGCCAAACAAGTGATTAACTAGGGAATCTCTCCCTGAAACAGAGCACTCTGGATTGTACTAGAAGACCATAGCAACAAGGTTGGCATATGCTCTATATATGCCCCAAATGATTACAAGGAAAGGACTGAACTTTGGAAGTGGCTAATTGTGCTAGAATACATCCCTTGGATCTTCAGGGGGGACTTCAACATGGTAGATAATGCCCAAGACAAAAGGGGAGGAAATAAAATGGAATGGAAAGGATGTGAGCAGTATTTCTGGAACAAGTTCCTTAGTAAGCACAAACTAATTGACCCCCTTCATGGATGCAAAAATGACCACAAGGACATATGGTTCACCTGGTGCAACTTTCAACATGGGAATAAAAGAATTTACTCCAGACTGGATAGGTTTTATTATAATCAAAATTCTTTTAAATGCCTAAGAGATGATTTGCGCGGAGATGTCAAAGTCATCCCCTTTACTCTCTCAAACCACCACCCAATCAGTGATAGGTTCTCAACCTCTGGACACACCCCCGAGAGAAGCCTCGGTAAAGACTCCTTCTACCTCAATACCTCTCTTTTGAGGTTGGCAATGTTGTACTTATGATTAGATGGTTCAATAACTTAGTTGCCAAGCATACTAGTGCTAGAGACAAGTGGGCACAAAACGTTGCCAGTTGGAAAACACTCTTCCAAACAGCTGGAGGTAAGAAAGCTCGAGATGCTAGATGGACTTAAGGAATATTACAGAATGAACTCTCTAAGGTAGAACTATAACTACAAAATGACCCATCCTTAGTGGAGATCAACCTAAAAATGTCCAACACTAAGATTGAGCTCAGAAGAATCCAAAACACTAAACTCAAGGGCATTAAGATCAAGTCCAGAACCAACTGGATAGAACAGGGAGACATAGGCTCCAAGTTCTTCTTTAGTCTATTAAAATAGAAAGAGGCTAAGGCAGGATTGAGGAAATTTGGATTGAAGGTAACAAAATCACTGACCAAGGCCAGATCCTCCAAGCCTTCGAAGAGTTCTACCACACATTGTTCACTTCAGAAGATAATGGTGCAGAGATGACAGATTCCAGAACTAAAATCAGTAATGTAGTCCCCAAAAAAGTCATAGAGGAAGAATCCAAATCCCTCAGCCTACCCTTAAATCTAGGAGAGATTTATGATATAATTACTCAGATGGCTCTAGATAAGGCTCCTGGGCCCGATAGCCTACCTATAGAATTCTACAAGAACAACATTGAATGGATAGGCCAAGACCTAATGGAAGTGTACAATGAAGCCTTTGAACAGGGTTCCTTGGGAAAAGTTGTCAATAGTGGAATAATTAAGCTTATGCCCAAATAAGGTGATAAGTCTCTAATTAAAAACTGGAGACCTATCATGTTTCTTAACTCTTCATTCAAAATCCTAGCCAAAGTCTTGGCTACTAGAATTAGAAAGGTGCTTCCTAAAATCATAGACTATAGCCAAACATGATTTGTAAAAGGGAGATACATTCTGGAAAGTATGGTAACTTGCTGGGAAGCCATGGATTGGGCCAAGGAAACTAAGCAACAAACATGTATGCTCCTAGTGGATTATGAAAAAGCATATGACAGTTTAGAATGGGGATTTATTTTCATGATGATGAGCTCTCTGGGAATTCCCAATGGATTTATTAGGATGGTTAAACCCTTATTATTTTGAGCTCTTGTACAAGTGGAGATTAATGGCTACAGATTTGAGAGCTTCAAGTTGACTAGATCTATAAGGCAAGGGTGCCCACTGGCCCCAACAATATTTGTTATAGTTGTTGAAGCAGTTGGGCACCTCATTGCAGCTAAATCCATTACTCCTAGAGTCAGGGGCATACAACTCCCAGAAGGTAAAGAGATTTATAATTTGCAGTTTGCAGATGACATTGCCCTACTGCTTAAATTGGAGGAAGATAACCTCTCCTTTTTCATGAGAAAAATTAACTTATTTTGCCCAGCATCAGGGAGTAAAATATCAATGGAGAAGTCCTTATTTCTGGGTTGGATAGAGGAACCCCCTCACTGGATTTCTAGATGGAGCCTCAAATGGGAAGGCGCTGACTATTAGATCAAATACCTTGGTATCCCCTTCTCCATCAACCCCAACCTTAAGACCATGTGGGAATAGGTCAAGAGTAAAGTAGAAAAGAAGCTTACTAAGTGGGACAACCAATACCTATCTATGGCAGGAAAAATTCAAGTATGTCAGAAGGTGATGTATTCTTACACTATCTACTTCTCCTTAGCATGGCTATTCTGTCAGTATCAATTCAACCTTATAGAGAAGACTATCAGAGACTATCTATGGTC
Organism: Thuja plicata; assembly: GCA_018584345.1. NCBI lineage: Eukaryota > Viridiplantae > Streptophyta > Pinopsida > Cupressales > Cupressaceae > Thuja > Thuja plicata. The sequence continues at coordinate 431,365 of MU213448.1, forward strand.
AGATGGCAGAGGAAACAAAGTTGTCCATGCATCAAGTGGGAGTGGTGCACCAAAGGCAAACAACATGGGGGGTTTGGGCTCAAAGATCTAAGAACCCAAGGCATAGCATTGGAAATCAAATGGATCACTAAAGCACTACAGATCGAAGAGCCCTGGAAAGCCCTTATTAGGAACAATATTGCTAGGGGTCACCCCAATAAAGGCAAACTTTGGAAAAATCTCACAATGAATGACATCTTAACAGGGGACTTAGAATACAATGTTCATGGGTTGGTTATATTTAAATCAATATGGAAATCCCAGAACTCTGTAAAACACCTTGTTAAAGACAATGGCTTGTTCCACAATCAGGGAAAAATATATGGTAACACATCCATTTGGTGGAACCTTAAGCTCAGAGATAAACCCCTGGTACTACTACAGGGTTGTTCAGCTAGGAAATGGAAAGATAAAGGGATATCATACATTGTAGACATAATCTAGGATGACAAGCTTGTTGACTGGGAAGTAATTAAGCACAGTTATGATCTCCCAGACTCACAATTTAGGACATACTCCGTTTTGAAGGAATCTTGTGTTGATCTTTTCCTGCATAAACAAATTTATATAGATAGTGAATGTCACCTTCAGTACAAATGGATAGATAGTACCTTAATCAAGAATTCTAAATCCAAACAGCTCTATGAACTCCTCACCCATGACTCCTTCATCTTCCCCCACCTTAACTCCTGCTGGAACCTAGACCTTAAGCCGGATAAATGGACTAAGATCTTCTGAAATCTTTGGACCTCCCTTTGTGAACCAAAAATCAAATGCTTTCTGTGGCATCTTCTCTTGCACAGGTTTCTATTTAGACTCCCTAATGGGGACCCTAGTATCTGTCCTTTCTTCCCCCTCCATGAATCAGTTAGCCATGTCTTCTTCAGTTGTCCCTTTGCCATGGAGATTTGGAAGCTCTTTGGTTTCCCCCAAATTTACCCCATCTCAATAGTTGATATCATCTCTGGTAAGATTAATGGTCTGAAGAAGCCTTTTAATAGCTTTTTTGCACTCATTTCTACTTTAATTATGTGGAACATATGGAAAAAGAGGAATGATATTACTTTTTGTGGTAACTGCAGAATCCTTACCGAGTCTCTCAAGAGAATCATATTTCATGACAATGTTGTGCAGGTTACAGTGGTGATAAGGATCAAAAGACAAAAGTTGCAGGACCTGTTCAAACATGGCATGGTCAGATTGGGATCCTGGGAGGTGTCCCATGGCTATACTTGGACCAAAGAGACATAGGAGTTGGCCTGCTTCAGAGATGCACTCCACAACTTTATGGAAGAAGTTGGTGGACTCAACTTTGCAGATAAACCAGTGATCCATGCCATTCCTCTCACTACCATACCTGGCCCAGCAGCTCCAGTTGCAATACCCCTAGTCCACCCCTATGAGCAACATATCAGGAAAGATGAAGTACTCTAGTGGATGGAAGGTCCACAAGGCTGTGTGAATTGGGTGCCCTTCAGAGATGAAGATTTCATGTGATGTTGTTTTTAGTTTTACTCTTAGATTGTATGGACTCCTTATAGTCCCTTTTGTATGAAACATATTAGATAGTATCTCTCTCAGCTCTGGTTTATTTCAGTTCTCAATCAGGTGTAGCTAGGCGTATATGTAGGTCTATTTTGAACTTCCGAACATATATACTTAGCTCTATTTTTGGTATATAGTTAGAGCTAGACACCTGATTGTACTCGTTTTTCTATGAATTAATATCATATATCTTTAATAGAAAAAAAAATTATATTTGATTCTCCATAAATTCATGCCAATAATTTCTTAAGGATTAAAACATAATACTATTCCATAGTGAAAGTTAGGACATAAGTTATTATTTTGACACATACGAATAATAACTATCTGAAAGGTTACGAATAATGTCCTTTGTATCTCATAGTAATTATTGTTAACTATTTTCAACAACGTGATTTCTCTTTTTTGTAAAAGAGACTACCCCTCCATTTGTAATATTCTCAAATCTAAACATTTCAATTAATTTAAAAAATGGAGGAAATTCTACTCGATTTAATTTAATAAAGAGATAGAATACATTATGACATAGATTATTATTATTTTTTTAAACTTTCACTTAATCTTATTTTCTTTTTACATTTATTTTATTTTATTAAAGTATTTCCATATCATAAAAAAATCTTTAAAAACAAATATTTAATACTCCATAGAAGATAAATAAAAGAAAATTTAGAACATCTATACTTTTCCATAGAAAGAATATTACCTAAACATACCACATTTTATCTTGTTAACATTTTGACATGAAATTCTCTCTATTGTGTGAGGAATGTTTTGGAAATGATAATAGTGTGAAAGAATATTTTGAAATGGAAAAGGTATGAGAATTTTTTTTATTTTTTTATTTATTTTTCAAATGAGGATGGTGTGAGAGAAATTTTAGCATATGAGAATTCATGTATTAAAAAAAACAATTATACTTATTATTTATTTATTTTTTATTCTTATACTTTTTCTTTAAATAAAAGAATTTTACAAGAATTTATGTATTTAATCCATATTAATTTTGCAATCTAATTAAAGTTGTCCATATAGTTCAAAACAGAACAATTAAAATACTATGATTTATTTTTATTTTTCTCTATAAAATTAATATTTAAAAGATAATTAATTTTCTTAACAATATACTGAATGAAAGCACAATAATTATCACAAACACACGTACACATGTTTTAGAATGAAATTTATAGATATGGTTAGCTCTTAAATCATAATATCAAATCAATTATTCATCAAATAATATCAATTCATTCCATATTTGACAATTCATTATCACCTACTCATAATCCCAAATAAATTTATTCTCGTATTTTTATATGATCATATAAATGTCAAAATATATTTCAATCACATAATCATTAATCTAACTTTCACAATGCACATTAATTAGGTGTCAAATAAGTCTATTAAGTAGTCAAAGTTAAAGAGAGTCTACACTATCTCCTAACGACTAGGACATACAAGGTCGGGATATGACACCTTAATTGTGGAAGAAGTCATAAATTGACTTTTTCTTCATGTTAGAGCCTTTTTGAGTCTTTAGGGACCTGAAAAATAGCCTTATTGTTGAATTTGACCATGAGATTAAGAACTCCTACTATGATGCAACTGCTTCTTGGAGAAGCATAAATATTGTAAACTTCATTGTTGAAGGGAGTTCTCATTATGCATCTCCGTGCTTAGTGACTTTTTGGGTCCTTTGACAGTTTTGGTATTGTTGTAACCCATTTTGGACATGAATACGAATGAAAACCTTGGAGATCAATGATTAAATTCTTTGCCTTCTTTTTTATTGTGTGCATCTAAGTGATTGATCAATTTACTAGTGAAATACTATTTGTTTTCATTGCGCTTTTGTCTCATGCTAAACACCTTTTATAGAAAAGTGTATCTGTTACAGGCTGTAATTTGTGTCAAATAGTGTAGGTCATTTTAGCTGTGAAGCTTAATTCCTCCTAAGAGTCTAGTATTAGGAACCCCCTATGAAATATTTATGCAGGGATATATAGAAATGGGTTGTGAAACTCTGGCTTAGTCATTGCAACCAAGTGTCCAGTTTAAGGAGTTTCATGGTCTTGTTAAGTTTGATGCATCACCTCATAGGTTAGATTTTAGTTTACATGATATCCTTCTAATCCTTTCTCTTTGAAAGTTTAGTTAGTCATTTAAGTGAGTACCATAGGAAGCCTACCTTTCTTTGAAAGTTATTTCCATAATAGGTGACCCACAAACCTGGAAAGTTCCCATGTTTCTCCAAAGTCCTTAGTTCTGCAACTTAGCAAGGTGCAATTTGAGAGATAACACTAATATGGTCTGATAAAAGGAAGGATATATCCTATGAAGGCCAATGATGAGATGAAATATTGACTAAACCCTATGACAAAAGGAACCTAGTATACTCAAGACATTAAAGACACTAATTGATGAGTGGTGAAGTACTAACTAAATAGGGGTATAGTTTAGATAACACATGATTAACACCTATGTACAACTAGCATGATAACCACTAAGAAAAGAAAAATATGTACAAGACATGAATGACTTATAGACAAGAAAATAAGCTATGTACACGTGACTATCACACATATATGACATTAAATTCTTAAGTCTAGGAACCATAGGAATAACAATGGGTAAGTGATAGCTTTGGTAGGGATGAGCCAACAATGAATGTGGATGAAATGAAGAAAAACATATGGAAGTGAATGGTAAAAGAAGTTGATGTAGCTAAGAGAGTAATCTAAGGCATGAATGATAATGGAACTACCCAATAAATGTGGTTCTTATTTCCCATATGTACTTATCTATGCTACTAGGGATAGTTTTCACAATAGTACGAACATTTCTCTTTTCTATTTTAGATTTTTTTGCTTTTCAATTTTTTTGGATTTTTTACTTTTATGATTTTTTTTTATTTGTTTCTAATTTTGAAATTCATGTTACACTCCCATGAATTAGGCATGAAACCTCTTTAGATGAAAGATGTTGAGGGGATCACTTAGAGGTTCCCCTTCAAGAGTAGACAACTAAAAATACCCTAAAGTATATTTAACGATGATGACATGAGGTCCTATCTAATTAGGTTCAAACTTCCCTTTCTTATCTTGATGCTATTGATTCTGCTAATTTTATCATAGGACCAAATCACCACTTCAAACTCTGTTAGGATTAAGTAATATTGAGAGGGGGAGTGAATCAATTTTACAACACTTTAAACTTAAAATTAGTAATTTCCAAATTAACCAAATAATTTTTGAAATGAAAAGAACATAAACATAAAACACACAAATCATAACACCATAAATTTGTTTTTGAGGAAACCCTAGCCAAGGAAAAACTCCAGTGGGGATGATACCCACAAAGATGTACTAAAAGTATTATGTCCCTGTTAGGAGACCTAGCCCTGTTAGGAGACCTAGCCTTGTTAGGAGCTGAATATTACATTAGCACATTTCCTTATTAGAGGAATACAAAAACCCTGTTAAAGGTATACTGCGCTCATTTCTCATACAATCAGAAATATGATTACGTTACAATGATTTCTCAATAGTGAACAATACAATTATCCAGTATGCTTAGGTAGTTCAAGTTGTAGCTTGCATCACCATTTGTCTAATTCTGACATCACAATGCATTCATCTGTTCACATCCATACATTCCACCATATCCATACTTCACTTCTCAAAAATCTCTTCCTATATATACATCATTATATGTCCAGTTGAATTCCAATGCATCACAAAATAGAGTTAACATAAATACAAAAAGTAAATACCAAGTCAAAGAATGTACACTATCAAAACATAGGTAATCCTCAATCTGAATCCAACATAGCACGTTTGGACTTCACATTATACTCTCTTAAAAATCACAACCTTTCATCTGTCTTGTATCACTATTACTCTATCTTCACATGTCTTCAACATACTGTAACTTAAGTTATGATTGAATCCAAAACATAAGTGACCATAACTGAAGGTTATACACATCCGAAAATAACTTCTCCTAAGCTCACATGCCTTCATTCACCATATATGGTGCTCGCTAACAAAAATTGTACTGTTATAATATGTAATTATGCTTTCTGGACTTAATCATTCTGCAAGCTACAACTTCAAAATTGTGTTATACACCAAGCGACCATCCATACCAGATGTTTTGCCATAAATGATAACCCTAAAGTGTTACAGAATATTCCTGAATGAACCACTTTCCAACAATATCTCTCTTTGGCATTAATGACAACACTTAGTGAAAATGACTAAGTGTCAATACCAAAAAGAATATACATTGTACTTCAATAACTCCTTTACATATTACTTTATCTCTTATCTGTACATTTTTTATATCTTCTCTTCTCCCCCTTTGTCATCAATGGAAAAGGTATAAAAAAATGTAGAATAACAAAATTGCTTACCAAAAAGTTTATACCATCTTTAGCACATCCTGGAATGAGCTTTGCAAGATCTTCACTTCCTCTGACCAAGTTTTAACTAGTATCTAACTCACACGAATCAGCCAATTCAGTGCCAAAGAGGATATCTTTGCTGCCTTTATCTTGGTAGGCATGAATCCAGTGAGGGATTGCTCTTTTTTCTCCATGTCTGAAAGGTGGATCTCAAGAATTGATAACTTAGGAGTAATGAAACTCTTCAGCGTACCAAATCTTCCCACAACTCTCCCTTTATTTGTATCCAAAACACTCAAATTGTCCAATATCCTAGGCAATTCTCTATCTTAATCCAATATAGTGTGTGAGGAGGTCTCATAACAGTTCATCAACTTGTCCAGAGTCTGTGTGTCCTTTTCTATTATATCCTCAATGTTCTTAATGTGTCTGGTAGGATTTCTACAGTAATTGTATAACTTTCTTCCATGCAACACACAACTCTTTTCTTCAGATATGGTTTTTCTCAGTATGCCTAAGTCCCAAGAAATAGATGTGCATACTTCCTCCAATTTATTCGCAAGGTACTTATTCTCTGCCTTCTCTTTAGCGATCTTCTCTAAGGACTCATAATGACTATCAAAGTCATCCAATACCTTGTTCAAATTCTCTACATTGTCCTTTGATTGAAAATAAAGAGGTATAGGTAGGATTTTGTTGACAGTATCAACTGCTCTTTCCATTACCCTTGACCTCTTCTCACCTTTCTGATCAGATCTCTCGTTTGCTTTTGAAAATGTGATGTAGGATAGCTTCATCATCTCATCCTCATCCATACTCTCAACATTAGTGTTTAGAATTCTATCTCCACTTGCCAACATAAAATATGAAGAAACAGGTGCATGAGTTTCTTGTTTCACTTCAACTTTATCTACTGCTTCCTTCATTACTTCAGCTTTGCTCACTTTCTACTCTTGTTTCTCTGTCACTGTTACATCAATTCTTCCTCCATCAATGTTAGTATTCTTTTCAAAAGGATCACTAACATCCTGTAAAGTGTCCAAAGACATAGGCACACCAGAAACAAAGAAATATGGTTGCTTCATAGTACTAAAAAATTGGCTATTGTCTTCATCCTTTTATGTATCAAGTTTTACATTAGCTATTCTTGATGACTCACCTTTTATAATTTTAGGCTTAGTATCCTTGGGAGGTGGGGAATAATCAGGTTCAGTTCCCATCAAAACCTTATCAAATGCCTTTTGTGTTTCCTCAATAACTTCCTCATACTTTCTCCTCATTTCACCAATCTTGACTTGGTTCTCAACAAAGGTTTCAAAGCATTTAATATATTTCCCATTTCTTTGAATGAAAAAACAGGTAACATATCTTCAACTTCTTGTAATCTAATTTCTTCATCTTCTATTTGAGCTAACTGTTCCCTTATTTCTAATTTCTCATAAAGTTCTTCTGGTATACTACCTTCAATTTCTAACAAGTTCTTCTTAAAAGCAAGAAAATGATTTATGACCATGTCCTCAATAAAAACTTTATCAGATGCATCACGCCTCTCATAGTATGTGATCAATGAGATAAGATTTCCCTACTCAATTATCCTCTTCACCAGTATCTTTATGTCAGGCTTCCAGAGTTGTTTCATATCTGGGTTCTTCTCTTCAACTTTCTTCTCTTCTCCCTTCTTCTCTTCAACTTCTGTCCCCAGTCTCTTTGGTGGAGAGTCCTATTTGGTGGACCTTTTATTCCTTCTAGGCAATTCCATGAGTTTCACTTCCTGCGATGTTCTCTTTCGTTGAGTAGGAGTGGTTTTTGGTACATCAATCATAGTAGGAGGTGGACTGATAACCTTCTCAACTTCTAGAGGTGGAAGGGTTGCAGGAGTAGTGCTCGCTAATCTAGAAGCTCTTTCTGTCATCTTATTTCTTACCTCTTTCATCTCCTCCTTTTTTATACCATCCTTGGTTGCTAGATCATCTACCACATTTTCTACTTTTCTCTTTCTTGCAGCTTGAGTCTGTTATTCACTTGTCTTCATAGAATTCTCTTCATAGGTGCCCCATCTTTCTTTGGATGGATCAATTTTTGAGGATAGAATGTGTTCTACTGGCATGGCCAAGACCTCAAAACTAACTTCATATCCCAGAAGATAACACCACTTCATCCTAGGTTGTACTGCCTCAAAGCAAACACAACCAGTTTCAACCATGAAACAAATTGTATCCTTGTATTTTTCTAGTAATGCCTCAGGGATCTTCATTCTTTCCTTCATTTGTCTTTGCAAGATTTTGATCATCCCAAATAATTCACCATCAACCCATGTACTATTATGTCTTCTATAGCTCTGTGTGATCTGAATTCCAGTGGGTTCTATGTCCTTCCAAGCTCTAGGGTGCATACCAGGAAAACTATGTACAATATGAATATACATGTGTATCAATAGAGACCCAAATCTGAATGTCTTTGAGTAATCCTTCTTGATTTTCTTCACATTCTCCAAAATTTGTGCAAGTACTTCAGAAAGGTTATGTTACTTTATTCATTTTGTTGTCATAAGTTTTGTCAAAGTCATAAGCAGCCAAGTCTAGTCGGTAAAGGAAATGGACAGTACTACCGAGTATGAGAATTCAGTCGGTAATGTAAGCGAAGGGAGAAGTCGGTAAAGAAAGTAGAATCAAGCACTGAGCGAAAATAGTCACCGAGTGGAGATGTTATTCGGTCACAGTTACTGAGTATCGAGTTTGAAAACTTACGTCGAGTGCCGAGAGTAGTCAGTTACTGAGCAATTGAAGTATTTACTTACCGAGTAATGTAGGCAAGGCAACCGAACAAGCAAACTGAGTCAAATCTTGATAAGAACGCATTTAATGAATTGACAGATGATGTCAGAAGAATCTATGATCACTAAAGATAGTTGGTTACATAATCTATGAGCCAGAATAATCAAGAACAAGATCCAAGGCAGAGATTAAGCGACAAAACAAATGTTGTGAGTTCCAAGAAGGGAACAAGTTCCAAGGTAACAGTCAGGCAGTTTACCGAGCAGCAACAAATCATAAGGATGATCAAGTGACTGAGATTGATTTGTAGAAAACCTAATCTAGGAGATTAAGAGGCAAAAACAGAGGATATTTAAAAAGTGAAGAATCCTTATGAGAAGACAGAAAATAGAAAAAGAAAAAAGAGGAGTGATGAATGTTGTTGCTATTATTGGGGAATAGCAGAGTATTTGAGGCAGCACTGAGTACATAATTTGTAGAAGGAAGGTTTGATGATCACATCACCGAGCTGATTCAGAGGAAAATAATTTAGAGCATAAAGAGTCTAATCAAGAATACCAGATTGATGCATTATTTCAGACAAGTTCAAAGCATTGTTGAATACATTGTTTTTGTTATTTTGTAAATCCCACCACTGGGTAGATCCTTACAGATCTTATTTTGTAAATCCTCTAACAAGGTATGATTCTTAGAGAAAAATTTGTGAAATCCTTTAACAAGGTAGATTGCATAAGTCTTTATACTCTTAACAGGGTAAGCTATCAGAAGTAGCTAAACATTATAGCTCTAACCGAGCAACCTTTTTACTGCAGTAGTGAAGGATTGTGGGTGTCAGCCCCACCGCAATTGTTTCCTCTAACCAAGGATTTCTGTGTGACCAAAAATCATGGTGTTATGGGTTTATTTGTTATGTGTGTACTTGAAGTGATTTACATGTTTTAATTGCTTTTCATTTATAGTTTTCATTTGGTAAAGCATGCAGAAGTGAGACAATTCTATAGTAGAAAAGTTTTAAGTGAATTGATTTACCCCTCCCCTCTCAGTTCATAATCTTGCATGACATTTCCAACAATTGGTATCAGAGATTTGGTCTCTTGAGTTAATGGTTTGACCACCTAAGAGTAAAAGATCTTAGTCATGGAAAGTTATAGGCAAGCTAAGAGGATTGACAGTCTTGAGTATGAGCTGGAAAGTGCACAAGAATTGATTACTGAGTTAAGAAGGAAATTGGAGAAAGCACTGAAAATGAGAAGAAAACTATATGATGAACTAAAGATTACTCAAGAATAGCTTGACACACTTGAAACAACTTTAGAAGGTAGTATGAATGATGAAACTGAGATAGCCATAAGAGAACTAATGGAAAAGAATGACTCACTTACCGAACAACTAGATTTAATGAAGAAAGATCTTGAATCAAACAGCATGAGGATGACAGAGTTGATAGAAGGTAAAAGAAGTGCTGAAGGTTGAAAAATGATGATTGAAAATGACAAAAGATAGGCTGAAGCACGGTTAGTAGAAAAAGACAATGAGATCATAAGAATGACATAGCAACATTATAACATGACTGATCAACTTGTGAATGCCAATATAGAGATTGCTAGAAAGGAATTTGAAAATCAATCATTGAAGTCAGAAATAGAAAGGTTGAACACTGAACTGACAAATGAAAATAACATCAATGAAGTACTTAAGAAAAAGGAAGAAGCCTCTCAAGCTTTGGACAAACAACTCAAAAGTCAAAGGCAACTGAGTGACAAAATAGGTATTGGATTCAATGAAACTAGCACTACTGAGCAAGGAGAATCATCTAATTAATCAAAAGATCAAAGTACTGAAGCATCACCAAGACAAAGGAAGAAACCTCATTGAAACTATTGTGGAAAGCCCGGTCATACAACAAATGTTTGTAGGAGCAGAAAAGGTAATATACCGAGTAAACCTAAATTTGATGGATATTGTTTTAGATGCAATAAGCATGGTCATAAAGATTTTGAGTGTAGATCAAGGATCCCTGACAAGTCAAGGAAATATAAATTTGATGGTTACTGCAACACTTGCAACAATTATGGACACAAAGATGAAGAATGTAGATCAAAGACAAGGAATAGCAAGTGGACACCGAACCAAGAAAGATCACAATCAAACCGAACAAAAGCATCAATACCATGGGACTACAATACCAACATCTCCTGTGCATCATGTGGAAGGTATGGACACATTGCTGCAAATTTCTTATTAATGTTTGGAAGGAACAACAAGAAATCATGGAGAAGTTCTGGTATGGCATGTTTTCACTGTCACAAAATAGGACACCTAGCTAAAGATTGCAGGTATCGAGTCAATATATCAAACAAGATATAAAGTAATGAAAAGAAGACATCTACCGTTAATGAGATAAGGGAACAAATGAACAAAAATTGGAAAAGAAAAGAGCAAGATGATGGAACCTCATTCAGAAATGTTGAAAGCACCTCATCTGCCGAGATGAGTGCACCGAGGTGCACTTAGTCGGTAAAAGGTATGTAGGAACTGTTCACTGAATTCAAATCTTTAATCAGTTCCTAAATTAAGAGAGCAGAGATCCATATTAGCATGTTTAGATGCATTTGGATATTTTAAGAATTTTTTTATGTGATTCACATGCAAGTCAGAGTATTTGGTTAGTCGGTGAAATTTGAATTTCACAAGTCGGTGAATGCATTTATGACAACCTAACTTATTCGTTGGAAACCCTAATTGAGAAAAAGCTATAAATATGAAGTTTTGCAATTCATTTTTCACTGTACGCATTCAAGTTATCAAGAGTGAGTTGCAAAGCGATCGAGTCTTTGTGCATTCAAGCAATTTCTGAGGTAAATTTTGAAACGAGCTAAATCATCTACAGTTGTATTCATCGCTGTTTGCTTTCAACCGAGTTAAGATTTCAAAGAGAAAAGGATTATTTCCATCACTATTCCTGATCTAATGGCACCAAAGAAGCAAGTACCAGTCGTGGCAAAGAGTGTTGATCCCGTAAATCCTAAACACAAGATGCCACCCACCAAAGCTGCATAAATTGATATGACAGAAGCATTGTCTTCCATTCCACCTAGGGTTATATTGATAGATGATGTTCGATCCTTCATCCACTGCAAAATTGAAGATATTTGTGTTAATGAGTTGGACACTTCATTCAATAAACTGTGTGACAATGGCAAGTTGAGAGATGGGCACACACATCTAGAGAGAAAGGGTTTGGTGCAAACCCTTCATCTGCTGAGAGTCTTCAAACCTGAATGGATCAGATTTGTGCTTAGCCAAGTACACAATCAGTTTATGTGGCTAAAGCGACTAGTAAAGATCACCAATGATGTACTAAACATCATTACTGTCCTACCAAACAGAGACAGACCAAAGGCAATCAAGCAGATTGATAGAGAAAAGTTGAGTGAGCTGACCAAAGCTCAATGGGACGGTAGAGCGATGAGAATTTTGACGATAGAAGATGTTGAACTTAAGTTTGCATGTAACATCATTGCCTACCGAGTCATCCAATCATCTAGGGTAGCCAGTGCACCCTGTGGAGCAGTTGACCTGGCTTATAAGATTGTGAAGAAAGGAATGAAATTAGATATTTGTGAAATTTTGTTGAGGCAGACTGAAGACAAGATGAACACAATCAGGAGAGCCAAGATGAACACTTTGATGTTTGGTCCACTATTGGTATGTATATTTTTCTTTTTTGAGAACTTTTTCCCATCAATCGGTGAAGTAACATGGAGCACAGATAGGCCAATCATTTATCAAATCAATGAATATATTTTAGGATTGGGAAACAATTTTAATTTGATCATGAATGATTACTTTGTTAAGTTTCAAGAAAAGATGCATAAAAGATTCAGGATTCCACCCTAGCTAGTGGAAACATATCATGATAATATTTGTTTTGAAGTAGATACCAACCTATGTATCATTAAGGTTGTTGAGCCTAGGACTATTTGGCTTCAACCAATGGGATATGAAGTTGATATTGACATAGTTGCACAACAAATTGAGACATTGTTGAAGGACCCCATTGACAAGAAAGTTGACAGATATGGAACCTATGAAGAAGTTAAAGAAAAGATCAAGCATGGTATAGTGATACCTAAGGTCATAAGGAAAACAAGGAAAATGATTGGGGAATTTTCACAGAAACTTGAAGTTGGAGAGGATGAAGAAGAAACAGAGGCATCACCTTCAATTGAGAAGAAGAGGAAACAACCAGAAGCTAATCCCTCATCAAGTGGCTGGAGCACAAGGCCCTTGGTAAAGGCAAAAGAAAAGGAACAAACTGAGACACCCAAACCAAGAGGGAAAACATATGTGAGGAGTAAGAAAAATGTTGTAAAGCCAAGAAGAAAATTGAAGCTACAAATTGAAAGTGAAATAGAAACAGAGGAGACTGGGGCACCCAAAGTACCACAAAAGACATCGAAACCAACTCTTGATGAATCCATTGTTTCATTAATGAAACATGGAGGTTTTGCTGGAGTAAAAAAATTGATATATGAGCAGCTGAGTGAAAATGATCAGGTAAGAATTGAAGATGCTATTATTTTCACACTGAATAAATTTAGAATAACACCAATGGAAGTTTCAAGCCAAATTCCTGATGAGTTATACAATAAGGTAGATGCAAGGTGGAAATATGCATTGACTGCTAAAAAAAAATAAGAGAAAGATAATTAGTTGTAACAGTGCCTGAATTATCAGTGCAAGAAATTGATGAATCTCTATAGAACTATTCAAAGAGATTTCTTGTGAAAAATAGAGCACTAAGATTATTGATCGGTAAGCTTTTAGAAGTTGAGAAAGAAATAGATGAAATGTGGAGAAAAATATTCAAGCTAGATGCTACCAAGTCTCAAAAATACGAGCCAACCAAGGGCACTACCGAAGGACAATCATCAAAAGGCAGTAAAAGTCAAATGGATCCCATTGACCTAACCAAAGATACCGATGAAATAAATGTTGAAGATGCATCAGAAGAAGAGGATCCTACACAAGATACAGCAAAGGAAGAAAATGCTATGGATACAACAGATCAAAATATTGAGTGCATGGACATAGATGACACTCCACCAACCAAAGAATCAGATCCAGTAATACAACAAATTCATGCTTATCCTAAGATAAGTATAGAGACCACCGAGGAAGGAAATGAATCGGTTCCCCCAACTAACATCGAAGGAGAGAAGCTACAAGACTCCAAAGAAGATTCAGAGAAAAAGAAAGAGTTGGAGAAAGAGAAGGAGAGTGAGAAAGGGAAGGAGAATAAAGATACACAAGAAGAGAAGAAAGAAAAAGAAAAGCTAGAAGGTACTCATAAGTCAGAGGAGAAATCCGAGAGCACGGTAGGCACAAACAAGTCTCCCACCGATGCACTTAAGGCATCTATCTCACCATCAAGTAGCAAGAATAAGAAGAAAATTAAGAAGAAGGAGGAAATTGACTTAATAGAAGAAATAATTTTACCCCCTCCTGATTTTGCAAACATGAATGCTGAGAAATTGGAATCATATGGGAAACTATTGAAGAGAAAGGTACCCCAACAAAAGCTGATTGATGAAATGAGGAAGCAAGATGACATTCTTGAAGATGTCAAAGACATCTTTCAATCACTGCTACCTGATGCTGCAATAAATGAAAATGATAGTTTGATTCAGCAAGTAGGCAAACTTGCTCAATAGATAAAGGTACCAAACATGGATACCACCGAATCATTATTGAAAATTCATGAGCCAAAGTTGACAAAGAGAATAATGGAGAAAATATTGAA
>MU213448.1:446125-484385 GCA_018584345.1 Thuja plicata
ATATTATCAGAAGATCAAGCATCTCATGGGACAACAACATGAACTCAGGCAAGAGGAACATAAAATCCAGATAGAGTTGTTGGAATTGCAAGCCATTTTGATTCCACATATTGAGGCTATGCAAAAATATTTGAAGAAAGGCAAGGACTTAGTCACTATGCCAGAGATGAGTTCACTTGACACAATCACAGGTCTAGCAGTGGACATAAATGAGCATATTATAGTTATGCAGACACTGAAGGAGACATGGGAGTTAGCACTGTCTGATCTCCAATATAAATATAAGTACATTTTTGATAAGTAATTGTTATTTTGGCACTTTTGTCAAAAAAGGGGGATAATATGTGAGATAACATATTAAAGGATGATAATGTATGGAATACAATTTTTGAAGTGTATATAGTGCATAGGGACTATCAACCAAGGGGGAGTTATAAGTTTTGAGTTTTGATTGATGACTTTGAAGTTTTTGTCAAAATGCCAAACTAATGACAAAGGGGGAGATTGTTACTTTATTCATTTTATTGTCATAAGTTTTGTCAAAGTCATAAGCAGCCAAGTCTAGTCGGTAAAGGAAATGGACAGTAATACTGAGAATGAGAAGTCAGTCAGTAATGTAAGCGAAGGGAGCAGTAGGTAAAGAAAGTAGAATCAAGCACCGAGCGAAAATAGTCACCGAGTGGAAATGTTATTCGGTCACAGTTACTGAGTACCAAGTTCGAAAACTTACACCGAGCACTGAGAGTAGTTAGTTACCGAGCAGTTGAAGTATTTACTTACCGAGTAATGCAGGCAATGCAACCAAACAACCAAACTGATTCAAATCTTGATAAGAACGCATTTAATGAATTGACAGACGATGTCAGAAGAATCTATGATTACTAAAGATAGTTGGTTACAGAATCTATGAACCTGAATAATCAAGAACAAGATCCAAGGCAGAGATTAAGCGGCAAAACAAATGTTGTGAGTTCCAAGAAGGGAACAAGTTCCAAGGTAACAGTCAGGTAGTTTACCGAGCATCAACAAATCATAAGGATGATCGAGCGACTGAGATTGATTTGTAGAAAACCTAATCTAGGAGATTGAGAGGCAAAAATAGAGGATATTTAAAAAGTGAAGAATCCTTATGAGAACACAAAAAATAGAAAAAGAAAAAAGAGGAGTGATGAATGCTGTTACTGTTATTGGGGAATAGCAGAGTATTTGAGGCAGCATCGAGTACAAAATTTGCAAAAGGAAGGTTTGATGATCACATCACCGAGCTGATTCAGAGGAAAAGAATTCAGAGCATAAAGAGTCTGATCAAGCATAACAGATTGATGCATTATTTCAGACAAGTTCAAAGCATTGTTGAATACATTGTTTTTGTTATTTTGTAAATCCCACCACTAGATAGATCCTTATAGATCTTATTTTGTAAATCCTCTAACAAGGTACGATTCTTAGAGAAGAATTTGTGAAATCCTTTAACAAGATAGACTGCATAAGTATTTATACTCTTAACAGGGTAAGCTATCAGAAGTAGCTAAACATTGTAGCTCTAACCGAGCAACCTTTTTACTGCAGTAGTGAAGGATTGTGGTTGTCATCCCCACCGTAGTTTTTTCCTCTAACCAAGGATTTTTGCATGACCAAAAATCATGGTGTTATGGGTTTATTTGTTATGTGTGTACTTGAAGTGATTTACATGTTTTAATTGCTTTTCATTTATAGTTTTCATTTGGTAAAGCATGCAGAAGTGAGACAGTTCTATAGTAGAAAAGTTTTAAGTGAACTAATTCACCCCTCCCCTCTCAGTTCATAATCTTGCATGACATTTCCAACAGGTTATACTTAAAATTTTCTTTCACCATTTTATATGCTATCATAATCACTCTTGCTGATACTGAGTTAGGTCGGCTACTATAATGTAGTTTATAACCTAGAATCATTGAAACCAATCTAACATCTTTCTGAAATATGTCATTAACGATCATCGCTCTCTTATCCCATTGCAAATGCGTTAGGTTTTCCACCTATTTCTTTGTGTTCTTCTCCACAACAGGGATAACACCAGAGTTATCCAAACCTGTTATAGCATGAATTAAGTCACTGCAAATCTTCACTGGTTGATCTCCAAGCCAAATGAACAGGTCATGAACTCTGCTCAAAATGATCTTAATCCATTTCTCTTCGTCAAATTTGTAGGGTTCAGTAATTTGCATTATACTAAGGTTCTCAATATGTGTGAACTCGACTTTCATCTTACCATCTGCTCCAATCATGTCCTTCATCTCTTCATAGATTTGAAAGTCTCCCGGAGACTCATACTTACAGTGAATGTAAGCCCTAATGTCTTTGACATGTAGAACATCGTAGGGCATTTGTGAAAATGCACCTTCAGGATCATCTTTAGTTGATTTGAATGAGTGTTTCTTGAATTTATACATAGGCCTTTCAGAGACATCAAAAACCAACAAAGTATCCATAACCAAAGCTTCACAAATGATCTAAATACCTTTTATCTGCCGATTCTGTGAATTTTTGCTTCAATCAAACACGCAACAACCTTGATTTTTTTCCTCTCTCAGCTCAAATCTTGTTCTCCTTAGGCTCTATTCTTTGAATGATGCTTAGAAAATTTATTTCAATTGACCTTATACTTTGTTGTGTAAAGAAATAAAACAGTTCCCAACAAACTCATCTCTGCACATAATCCAGTCGATTAACAATTTGGCGATCACAAATATAAGTTCCATAATATCTCCACATACTCTCCTTAAGCTTGCAAGATCGTATTCCTAAAAATCAGGGGCTGGATAGATTTAATGTTTCCTTCCAATGCTCCCCCTAAGGCCATGGTTTTCCATATAGGTTGATGTGACAATTTTCACATCAGGCGAAGACTCAGTAGCATCTACTGACTCTCCCTGAACCATTTCCTCACTTGATTCCTTTACTTCCATATCTTACCATTGTTTATATTTTCTTCTTTTCTGAAGTGACTGTTAAATTCTTCCACAATACTCTTAACATCACCGGTACTCTTCTTTGTATCAATAGGTGGAGGACCACTTCTATTCTCAGTTCTATCTTATCTGAAAAACTTTGCTATGTGTCCTGGGTTATGACATTTGTAGCATGTAGGAGGTGGTATATTCTGATTATTCTGCAACTTGTAATACTTTTCAATGCACCCAAAGTTATTGCACTTGTAACATGTGATCTTAGTTGTTTTTCCTTCCTTATTGTAATCTTTATTGATTCTTGATTGATCAGGTTTCCTGCATTCTACCTTCTTGTGTCCATTTGTATTAAAATTAAAATAATATCTTGAAAAGGGTTTGTAAGGAGATTTACCTTTGTAGTATCTCTTCATAAGTCCAATCTTGTTGCATCCAAAACATCTACCTTTGAAAGGTCTGATCCATTCTTTAGGTTCTTCAAGATTAAGTCTTTCTCCATCAGTCTTTACTTCTGATTTTTCTTCCCGAGTCTTTGAACATTTAGCTTCATTAAAGCCAACTCCAGTCATGCCTCCTTTAGGATTCTGTCTATCTCTCTACTCATCAATCTTATCACTGCTCATATGAAGTTTTTCAATATGTTTCTTAGCCTCAACAAGTTCTCCCTTAACGTTCTGATTATATTTCTCTAATTCCAGATGTTTTTTCTTGTAGCCATCAAGTTCAATCTGCATTTTTTTCATCTGGATATTAGCATCTTTTAAGGTTTCTTCAATTTTGTTTATGTCATCCTTTACCTGTATAATCTATTTTTCCATTTCAAAGGAAATAGTTTCATGATCAAGCTTCATAGTATCTTTCTCTTGTTCAAGCTATTTTATCTGATCTAAAGTATCATTGTCTGAATCCTCTTTTATCTTATCCATAAGATTGTGTCTCTGAATCCTGGGTAGTTCAAGTTGTTCTTTCAATTTCTTGATGAAACCCTCAACTCTTCTCAATTTGAATCTCAAGTCACCATTCTCTGCTTTAGCCTTATCAAGGTCTTCAAGTGCTGCTTCAAAGTTTTCTTCCAAACTATCAGAATTCATCTTGATCTCCCTTAAGTTATTATACTTTCTCTCCAAGGGCCAATTTCTCTGATACCAATTGTTAGGATTAAGTAATACTGAGAGGGGGGTGAATCAATATTACAACACTTTGAACTTAAAATTAATAAATTCCAACTTAAGAAAATAATTTCTAAAATGAAAAGAACATAAACAAAAAACACACAACTCATAATATCATGAATTTGTTGTCGAGGAAACCCTAGCCAAGGGAAAAACCCGGTGGGGATGGTACCCACAAATATATACTAAAAGTATTATGTCCCTGTTAGGAGACCTAGCCATGTTAGGAGATGATTATTACATTAGCACATTTCCTTGTTAGGGGAATACAAAAACCCTATTAAAGGTATATTGAGCTCACTACTCATACAATCAGAAATATGATTTTGTTACAATAATTTATCAGAAATGAACAATAAAAGAATATGCTATTCTTAGATAGTTCTAGTTGTATCTCACATCACCATCTATCTGATTATGGTGTCACAATGCATTTTGTTGGAATTAATGGGAAGTGTGTACTGAGAGGGGAGGGGTGAATCAGTACCTCTAAAAATTTTATATATTTTTTTAACCTTTATCCATTTAGTAATCAATTGTATAACCAACCATCTATTCTATACTATCTTGGTGTAAGATTTATCAATTCATAAACTTAACAAACATGTGAACATTTATAAAAACATTCATGAAAGTAATGGACACATAACACAAGATATGATAACGCAGAAAACCTTTGTAAGAAGGTAAAAATTGCAGTGGGGATGGAACCCACAAATTCTTCACTATCTACAGATTGGAAGGGGCCAGTTAAGACTTACAATTTGATCACTTCTGATGATCTACCCTGTTAGGAGTATCTATAGAGACCTGTTAAATTCTACTCTATTAAGATCTTCAGCAACATTGTTTAGTGTGCACTTGGTTAAGAGATTTACAATAGGATTGTTAAATCCACCTTTCTTGAAAGGATTTTTACACTTTGCTTCACTTGTTAGAATGTAAGAAAATTATTCATTGACCTGAGTGTATGCAATCTAATATTTCTGATTATAGATCCATTCAAGATTACAAGTATATATGTATAACCTAATGTGATTCAATAATACCTCTGTTGCTCAGTAGCCTCTGTTCTTGGTTCTTGATAACCAAATTCACCTTTTGTTGTTATGCTCTTTGAAACTCTCAACCTGATCCATAGATGTGCTCGTTGGCTACATTGATCCTCTCATCCATCATAAAGAATGATTACAACATCTATTTATAAGATAGATTGACCTAATGTAGTTTCACGTATTACAACATTAACTCTATGATCATAGGTTTACAACTTGACCTTGATCTTCTAGTCTATATGTTTTAAATCAGTTAGACTGATTAAAACAATTACAATAATGTTTCTTGTCCCTTAAGTAATGGTTTTAAAAAAATCTCAAGATTCTATAAATAGAATACAATTATTTAATCTGACATGGAAGTCAGATCCACTTTTTTTGGGATGTAACTGACTTTCGGTGTCTGATGCTCGGTTTGCTCTGAAGTTAGTTTGTCTATCTTTCAGTGTTCCTTTGATTGAACTGTTCATCGGGTTCCCTTGCTCTATCGGGTTCCTCTATTTTTTCTCTTTCGATTTTGCTTGAGATTTGTCTCTTTGGGTGTCTCTTGAACTTTATACTTTTGGTGATCTCTGATATCTGTACTTTCAGTGTTCCTGAAAGTCTGTCTTTCGGTGTTGGTTTACTGAAGGTTTTCTTTATATACTAATGGAAAAATAATGTCATCGATCTCCCCCTTTGACATTAGTATCAAAAAATAATATGTGCAAAATACTAACAAAGTGTTTACTATGTACACCATATATATTCCTTAGTCATTTCATGACTCCCCCTATGCATATGTTGGTATAGTATAAGTGTATGTATATGATACTCTGTTCCTTTTTGCCTTGTGCTATATATATCATATCATATCATTATTTTCCCCTTTTTCTATTCTTTTTGTACTGTATACTTTGCCTCTTTAAGTTATACTGTACATATCATTATTTTCCCCCTTTTTTGATAGTAAGGGAAAATGTGTATGCCTTTAGCTTATCAAAAATATGAGAGTGCGAGGACTTCATGTCTTCCATCATCTTATCCCATTTGTCCTTCAGGTTTGCTAGAGATATGTGCTTGAGTTTTATCCTTGCATGCATATCGTAGATATTGTCTATTACAAACATCTCGAGGGTGGCTATCAGTTGCCTTGTTGAGCTAATATGATGTTGAATCAGTGTAAGACTTGGTAGAAGTTGAGCCTAGAGCTCAGTAACCTCTTCCCTAAATTGTGATTCTGCTTCCCACAGTTCTTGTCTTAACCTTTTGATCTCAACAATTTTCTCATAATGCAACTTTATTGCTTTTTCATCGGTGGTTAAGCCTTTAGCACTTGTAGCTAGATCAGAATCTAACTTTTCTATTTTATCACTACGATCCTTAGTGAATTTCTCAAGTGTGCTCAATTGTTGTATTAAGGAAATAGCTTCAACAATTATTGGATCTAATTCACTTGCTAATTCTGAAATCTTTACCTTGTTTTCTGCCACTTCTTGGCTGATCTTTTAAATAAGTTGTACTGATATTTATGCTCTACTCTCTCCTCAATTTCCTTTTCTGCATCAACATTTTGTGTTGTGATGGCCTCGGTGAGAGTGGCTAGTTGATCAAGGATAGGGTTATTGTGATCAACATCAACATCGAGTACAATCCAATTCAAGATGTCCCTAGTTGTCTCTAGTACCATGGAGTCTTTGTGATCCTTTCTTAGCTTCTCCTGTAGTGCCTTTCTTTGCAATATCTCACCATACTCTTTTAGTGATTCATATTCTAAGGTAGTTGGGTCACACTTAGGTATGTCAATTATCTCATCTAGAGTGACTTCTAACTTAGTCTTTTTGGTTTTCTTCTTCTTCTGAGATGCACTTGAATGTAGAACCATAGCCAGCTTCTTGTCTTTGTCTGATGTGCTGGATGAAGTGATTGGGGGTGTTGTCTCTTTTTGTTGTTGTGCCTCAGTGTCAGCTTGTTGGTTTTGAGTGGATGTCTCCACATCAATCTTGACATTATCTGCAGCAACATTTTTGGTTTTCTCAGGAGTGCCATCTTTTGGTTTAACTCCTTCATCGGTATCCTTATGTAGTTCATCTTCCTTTGTCTATGCATCCTTTTCATTATTGTCTCCATCTATTTGCTTTGAATCTCCTTTTGCAACCTTGTCAATATTGGTTACACTTTGAGTGTCTCCGATGACATTATGGTCATCAGTGTTGTCTTTCTTTCCTTCATCCCCTGCATCCTCGGGAATGCTTGAATCTTTGTCATGTGACTTCTCCTTTTCCAAGATTATATTGATAGCATGTATCAATAATGGAATTTGTCCTGGTGTGTCTTCCTATGTAGTGTCATCAGATGTATCTTGTTCCTTTGGTTGATTTTCTGCAATAGTAACATCCTCATCTGCCTTAATCTCATCGACATGGTCATCGATGATGTCAATAATTGTATTGCCCACAATGTTGTCCATAGTAGTGTCTAGCCATGTTTCATCTGCAACATCCATATTCTTTTTGTCTATTTTGTCTAGTTCTTCCTTGTCTAATTCAACTGTTATGACATCTTCATCATTGATAGTAATGTGCTTGGGGCTCTGTGTAGCATGATTTGTCATTTCTTTGATTTTCATCGGTTTGAGGTAAATATTTGTCATAGCTTTCCTCCTTAAAAGGTATGTTGAGTATCTTACTCCATTTCTTATTTCTTTCCCTTTCAAGTTATATTAGCTTTCCCTCTAGAACTTTATATGCTCTTAACTTTGGTGAGAACTTTTGTACATGTTTCTCTAACATTTCTTGTATCTCCTCTATTTTGGATTTGGGAGGCATGAGAGAAACAAGTAACCTTTTCCTTATCTCTTTCTCACTCTTCAATGCATATGACCATCTTGCAGATAGTCTATTTTTCAGCTCCTTGGACATCTTGTCATCAAATTGTATTGGAACATATTTATAGCTTATCATTGCCTTTATCACTGCCTCTTCAACCTTGTTTTAGTGCTCGGGCTCTAGTGTTAGCCATTTCCTAATATTTGTGTCGGTTAGGCCTCCTCTTTGTGCAATAGATTCACATATTTCATCAATGTTCTCTGGAATTTTACTCTTCTCAGCTTCTACACCCTCATCTTGTTGGGTGTCATCTATGTCCTCCTTAGTTCTGATCAACCTTCTTCTTTTTGTTGGCCCTATTTTCTATGTTTTGGTTTTCCTCTTATAGGTCCTTACTTGTCCTTTCTTTAATGGTGAAGGACTTGTGTCCTTACCTGTTTGACTTCTTGTCCTTGTAGCAGCTATAGTCCTTGGATTCTTAGCTGGTGGAGGTAATGGTGTATCTGAATTTGTTGATTCTGAGTAACTCTCCTTCTCAGCTTCATCCTCGGGTGATTGTCCCTTAGTTTCTTCTTTTTGTTTGGTTTCTTCTTCTATAACCGATAGTGTCTTCTTTAAGTTCTTGACCATCTTATCCTTCTTCATGTCAATTTTCTTTACAATGAAGCCAATTTTGATTCTTTCTTTGGCTTCTTCATAAGTGCCAAACTTGGGTTGTGATTTGTCAATTGGCTCATTTATTAATGCATCAATTGCATTGGATGCTTGATCTATGTTCACTTCATAGTCAAGTGGTTGTACCCATGTTGTTCTTGGTACAACAGGCTTGACGTACGTGAAATCTGTGTCTACCATGAAACATATGTCAGTTTTGAATTTTTCAATTAATTGCTCAGGGATCCTTACTCTTTTCTGCATACTCTCATTGAATCCAGTAAAGTACTCATCCATGACTGACTCAAAATTGTCTCCCAGTGATTTTATAAACTCACTGATCTGTATGGTGACTAGTCTAGTTGTATCCCATTTCACATTTTCTATTGATGGAAAATATTCTTGAAAGTAGAAGAATATGCACATGATAAGTGAACCACACTTACATGAATTTGATTTTGCATTTCTGATTGTCTTCATGTTTTCTTCTAATTGCTTGAGTAGGAGTTTAGATAGATCGAACTGAGTTCCTTTCTTTACAATCTTAAATGTTGTATCCACTTCTCTGGATGCAATGTTGTTCATCCTGCTAGCTTGAAAGAACTTGTATCCTAGGACACATGCTCCAAATTTCATTTCATCATCGTTGATAGTGGATACTCTTAGTCCTCTTCCATCCCATGTAGCCCATTTATTCTTCTCAATTTCAGCCTTGGGTGGGTGCTTTAATGCCTTTACCTTATCGGTTATTGGATAACCGATGACTGCATGAATAACATCTCGTGTTATTGGTTTAGGTTCATCTAGCCATAGCTTGTGGTTGTGGATCCTGCTCAATACTAACCGAATCCACTCGGTCTTAAATACCTTCGGGAACCATAGGGAATTTGTGATCCCTTTCACCTCAATGTGTTTGTGTTTATCTTTAATAGTGCCATCATCTTTGCATAGCTTCTTGAAAGGTTTTTCAACCTCCAGGTCACCAATTTTTGTAATTTTGCAGTGTATGTGTGCTCGCACGTCTTCGACAAGCAAAACCCTAGCTGGTATTCATGAGAATGCTCCAGCATTGTCAGGTTGTGATGCAACCTCTGGGCATATCTTATAATGTGGTTCCTCACATGCACTATTATTGATAAGTTTGACCTTATCCTTCTTGATACTCTTCAGCTTAGCAGTTCTTGATGTCGTTGCCATTATTTCTAAAATTAGGGCTTTCTGTAAATTATAAACAGTGTTCTTGGTTATGCTTGGTACTTAATGTAACCTATGTAGTTGTAAATGATCTTTTTGGAGTGCTTTGAATTGGGTTGGAGTCTGATGTAGGAGCATCCTGGGGTAGTTGGAAATCCTGCTCAACCAAAAATATATTTGGGTTTTGTTCTTTAGTTTGTTTGGAGACTACTCGGTGACGTGCTTTGTTGCTTGGGCTTTGTCGCTCGGGCATGCTTAGTTTCTATTGCTCGGGCATGCTTGTTCTGTTGCTCAGGCATGCTTGTTCTGTTGCTTGGGACTATTGCTCAAGCATGTCTTCTGATGCTTGGGTTTTGTTCCTGTTGTTTGGGTTCTTCTTTGCCTAAGGCTCTCTATTGCTCGGTCAACCTTTGCCCAAGATGTTTATTTTGGAGTTGGATCTAGTGGCCAACTTCTGCATTTAATTTCTGTGGCTTAATTGATTTGGGTCTCTCATTAGGATCTGTGTGGACCTAAATCTGGGTCTCTCTTATGGTTTTGAGTGCCAACTTCTTTGGTGGACTCTTGTATATATATTTTTCATTATTCTTAGTTTAGGGGAAAATTTATGGGAGTTGAGTTGTGGAGGAGAGGTGAATAAGCTGAAGGATTGTAAGCTATTGCAGATAGTTGTAAGTGGGTAGACAGAGATTGCAGATTTCTTGGTGGCTTGCGAGCACAAGTTCAAATCTGGTTTCTTCCACTTTGCCAAAGGATAGATAGTTGGATCCTGCGAGATCTTGTTGAATTTGTTAATGTAATTGGCCCTAACTGGGAAGGCCTTACAACCCGACATATTGTATGTAATTTGATGATCTAAGATAATATTTAAATATTGATATATCTTGAGTTGTGTGTTATTCCACTGTGTTATTCTGGTGTTGTTGCAAGTTTGGACAGTCCATTCTTGGATCCTCCGACCTTGACTGCATCAGGTGGTATTAGAGTTGTTGGTTTATTTCTTGTGGAGCTTAGGGTTTTTGAAAATCTGGAGAGATGCCTCCGAGAAGATTGGACCCTAGGTCAATTGTAGATCTATCTGAGGAAGTAGAAGCGCAGATAACAGAAAGATTCATATATGAGATGGCGAAAATGAAGAATGAAATCATGGAAGGTATCAGAAATGTTGGATTATATAGAGGTCCTAGAATAGTTAATGGCTATGAAGAAGCTGCTAAAAATTTGAAGCTGCTGGATCTAGTAGAGATGACAGAACTGATCAGATGACAAGATCTGGAGGAGACAGATATGGTTAGTTGTAGAGATCTAGTGCTATGTTGAGTACAAATTATCGAATGGAGGTTTCTAATTTCTCAGTTACATTGAAGCCCGAGGACCTGATTGATTGGATCGGTGAGTTAGAAGACTACTTTGAGCTAGAAGACATTGAAGATCCACTCAGAGTGAGGTTGGCACAAACTAAGTTGAAGGGACATGCTACTGTATGGTGGAAAGAATTACAGAGGGACCGAGAAGAAGAAGGTGAGATGAAGATCAATTGTGTTAGGATTAACAAGGCATAAATAACAATTAAATGCAGAAATATAAACAATAACAAAAAAATATAAGACCAAAATAGAAGAGAACATGAGACACAAAGATTTAGGGGCTTCTTTTCATGCTACATCCCATAGGAGTTATTTTGTTGACTATGTCCAAGGTGATTTTGGGTTATTTTATTTGGGAGATAATGAACCTTGTCAAATTGTTGGGAAGGGAAGAATTAAGATTAAGTTCCAGAATGAGAATCATTGGCTACTACAAGAGGTAAGATATGTTCCAAGATCGAGTAGAAATTTAATTTCAGTAGGGCAACTAGGTGATGAGGGTTGCACAGTTAATTTTAATGATAAAAATTGGAAGGTTTCAAAAGGTTCCTTAGTAGTAGAAAAAGGTGTGAAAGTAGGCGCCTTATATCTTTGTACCAAAAATATTGTTCCTTCTACTTTAATTGTTACAAAGAAAAATGAATGTTTAGGAAAAGTTACTGTAGTTGAGCATGTTGAACACAAAATAGTTTTTGTGGATACAGAAAAAACACTATGGCACAACAGACTTGGGAACATGAGTGAGAAAGGTATGAAATTACTTCACTCAAAGATTTAACGTGGTTCACCCAATCCCCGGGCTACGTCCACCAAACAACAAAGTCCAATATTATTCTTATCTAGTAATTACAATCAGATTGCAATGCAAAGATCTCTTATAGCTCAATACCGCCATAAAACATACAACCTCATAATGAAACCCTAACCCTAAGCCAATTTATATAAACTTTATGCCACTTTAGGGTTTGAACATGTCGGTAAATCAGAAAGGTAAATCACTTGAAAGGTAAATAACTTTCCTGATCAGTCACCATAATATAAAAATATCCCACTTGGGGACTAATCAAACTCCACATAAACCAACAATTCTCCCACTTGGAGACTGATCTTGTAGCTAAACCGCTACCCTGTGAAGCTCCCACTGGATCCAACCTTCCTGGACTCTGTTGTTCTGTTAGTCTATTCAATCTAGAAGACCAACCAAAGTTGAACAAGAATTCAAATTCTCCCTCTTTACAACCTTTGTAAACATATCCGCTAGATTATCATCTGTATGTATCTTTTCTAGCTTTAATTGTCCATCATCCAAAATTGACCGAATGAAATTATACCGCAACTATATGTGCTTTTTCTTTGAGTGCAAAGTAGAATTCTTCGCAAGATGAATGACACTTTGAATTTATGAATACAGATAGTTATCCGCATGTGGATGTCCCAATTCTTCCATGAAGAATTGAAGCCATATAATCTCCTTGTCTACCTTTGTAGTAGCAACATACTCTGCCTCTGTAGTGGATAAAGAATTCACCTTTTGTAACTGATAAATCCAACTCACTGTTGTCCCACCAATAGTAAAAACATAACCTATAGTACTCCGCCTGGTATCTATATCTCCTTCCAAATATGAGTCAACATAGCCATGAACAGTAGTAGTAGAGCCCCCAAAGTGTAAACACTTATTGGATGTACCTCTCAAATATCTAAGGATCCATTTGACTACATTCCAATGCTCAATCCCAGGGTGACTCATATACCTACTAACGACTCCCACTGCATGTGCAATGTCTCTCCTAGTACATACCATAGCATACATTAAGCTCCCTACAGATGAAGCATAAGGTATCTTGGAAAATTTTGCCTCTTCTTCTGGTGTCTTTGGACACATCTCCTTAGTCAATTTCAAATGACCAAGAAAAGGTGTAGTGACAGCTTTAGCATCCTTCATGGAGAATCTCTACAACACCTTTTCAACATAATCAATCTAAGAGAGAGTTAATTTTTTGTTCTTCCTATCTTTGCAAATTTTCATGCGAAGGATTTTTTTTGCTGCCCCCAATTCCTTCATATCAAATGATTTTGCTAACTATTGTTTCAATCCCTTATTATGATCCATATTACATCTAGCTACAAGCATATCATCAACATATAAACATAGAATAATGTAGCTATCATTATTGAACTTCTTGAAATAAACACAATGGTTAGAATTACATCGACTGTATCCATTCTCATTCATAAAAATATCAAACTTAATATAACATTGTTGAGGTGCTTTCTTCAAGCCATATAAAATTTTCTGCAATTTGCACACTAAACTCTCCTTGCCCTTGACCTCAAATCCCTATGTTTGTACCATATATATTTCTTCATGCAAATCACCATGAAGAAAAGTTGTTTTAACATGAAGCTGCTCTAAATGAAAATCTTCAGTAGCAACAATACTTAAAATAGTACGAATAGAAGTCATTTTAACAACTCGATAAAAAATCTCATCAAAATCAATACCATGTTTCTATGCAAATCCTTTTATAACTATTCTGGCTTTAAATCTTTTCTTACCTCCATCTTCTTCTTTCAATCTGTAAACCCATTTATTCTGCAAAGCCCGTTTACCTGCAGGTAACTTACATAAATCCCAAGTCTGATTTTTCAGCAAGGAGTCCATTTCATCTGTCATTGCAGACTCCCATTGAAGCTTTGTATCCACCTTCATAGCTTCATTATAATATTCAGGTTCACCAGCATCAGTTAATAAAATAGAATACAAAGAAGGTGAAAATCTATCTAGAGGTTTACTTAGCCTTGTTGACAGTCTAACATTCACTGGGGTGTGTGGTTTGTTGCTGTTGTTGTGGAGCATAAGAAAATACTAGAACATTATCTTTTGGAGTATCATCCAACTCTACATAATCAATGTCTTTCTTCATTGAATATGTCGCAATAGATCTTTGTACAACACTTTCTCATTGAATATGACATCCCTGCTTCTTACAATTTTATGATTTTCAAAATTGAAAAGTCTATAGCCAATTTTATTAATTCCATATCCAACAAATACACATTTCTTTGATTTTTTTAGAGTAATAGTCTCTCGGGTTATTAATTAAATCATTATGATCTAATTATTAACTCACCTATTCACTCTAGTTGCTTAAGCTAACCTTAGGTTTTCCCTTTTAGGGTTTTTTGATTCCTTTTATAAGGATTCACCTCTTTGTTTTTCATAAGGAGTTTCCACATCTCATTGTATTTTCTAGAAACATTTTGTTAATATATTGTTTTCTTGTGCATATGATGTCTCCTCTGGCTTTTTGGCCTCCATGATTCTTCCTGTCTTCTGTTGTTCACTTCTTCCATGTAACAGGTTAAGCATGCAAGTGTTATTGGGAGAATAGGGTTTTACCTATTCTAACATCGTATCAGAGCCATCTTGCTGCTGGATGTTCGTGCTTTGTCAAAGTGTATCAGAAGCTGGGGGTTTTTCTGACTTTTTAGAAGGTTTTTGTGTGGATTTAGGGGGGACCTTTGTTTCTGGTCACTTTGGGTTCAAAGGGACATTACTGTTGCGCTCAGAGCGCCCAAAAACCCTAGACTCCATATAAATTTTGTCCATTTTGGACAACTTGCCTCTGAGGCAAAAAACATTTGGTTTCCAGTGTCGTACGGGCATGAAAATCGAGAAAAAAAAAACATTTTTTACATGTTTTTATGCGTTTAAAAAATACAGTCAATGCATTTGTTCGAGCGCCACCGGTGCTCCACCGCCGTCGGCCAGTGCCCGACCCCCACCCTGCGTGCTCCGTTGGCTTCTTCAGCCCCGCCACCGCCTGTACCTTCGCTGGTGGCGCCTCCTGGCCCCCGCCGCCTCTGCTCCGCCTTCTCAGCGGCCCCTCCGCTCCGCTCTGCCCAGTGCGCTGCTCCGCTCTGCCGCGCTGCTCCACCCAGCGGGCCTTAGCCCCACGGGCCCCTTCTAGCCCAGTGGCTGGTCACATGGGTGACCAGGGGCTCTGCCCCAGCCCACTATGCACGCCATGCACCCAGGGGCTAGCTTTTCTTTAGCCCCAGTGGCTTAAAATTTTATTTTTGGAGCACTTTTGACCCTCTCAGACTGTTTTCACTCTATCTTGAGCATACAGGGGTATTTTTCTGACTTCCATATACCATCAGAAAGCTCTTTCTGAGCACTTTCTGATGATGGAGGTTGGGGTTTTGGGTTCTGTCATTTTGATTGTGGTTTTTTTGTCAAAGTCTGATGTTTGTTTTTGCTTTCCAGGAGCAATATCTGGCTCATCCGGACTCCATTTTTGGAAAACTAGATATCGTCAGAAAGTTGGTTCTGTGATTTATTCAATTGTAGGGGTACTTTTTCTAGATTCTTCTCTAGGTTCTCTCTCCTTTGATTTTGGCATCTTTCACACTCTAGCGGATTACTTGGGTTCTACAGGTCTTGGGATCTCTTCTTCTGATCTTCTGGTTCAATCTTCTTTCTGACTTCTGAGCTTGTATTCTTCTCTTCTGTAGCATTATTTATTTGGTAACCGCATTAAGATAAAGTGCCTACTTCTGCATTTCTGAGATTTTGAACACCTTGTGTGTTTTTTGTACTCGCACTCTGTTATAAAGTGCCATAGGGGGTTATGATGTTATGCCATTTTGTGCTCATCCACCTTTGTCAAGTAAGTGTACCTTCCATGAAATTAGCCCATGCTGTGTATCGGTGACACTACCCTTTATCCGGTACTTGTACTTCTGTTGCACTGTTGGTGTTCTTGATTCTTCTCTCTACAGATGTTTCTAGCATTGCATTTCAGTGTTCCTATCACCCCTCTCCCTGTTTAGCATTATGGGGGGGTTCTCCTATTGGTTCTATTGCTTCCTTGGTTCGATTGATCAGCTCTTCAGACTTTGTCTTCTCTACCTGGTCATGCACTTTAGTGGGGGTTCCAGCAGTTACTTCTGACAGTGTTTATAGCTTCATGCTTCGGAGATGCTTCTTGCTCTTTCTTGTTCCTTTCTTTGGGACTTTCCCTAGATTGGAGGATTAGTTTCCTTCATCTAGTTTATTTCTTGTATTGGGTACCTAATCAGGCCTTATTGTCGGGACCCTTCTTTCCTGCTTTCTGCAGTAGTCTCCTAGGTTTGCTTCTCTCTAAGCTTATCTTAAGGGGGGTGTTAGGGTAATAGTCTCTCGGGTTATTAATTAAATTATTATGATCTAATTACTAACTCACCTATTCACTCTAGTTGCTTAAGCTAACCTTAGGTTTTCCCTTTTACGGTTTTGTGATTCCTTTTATAAGGATTCACCTCTTTGTTTTTCATAAGGAGTTTTCACATCTCATTGTATTTTCTAGAAACATAATGTTAATATATTATTTTCTTGTGCATATGATGTCTCCTCTGGCTTTTTGGCCTCCATGATTCTTCTTGTCTTTTGTTGTTCACTTCTTCCATGTAACAGGTTATGCATGCAGGTGTTCTTGGGAGAATAGGGTTTTACCTATTCTAACAGATTTTGCTTCCAACTTGGTTCTATTTTCAAAATCTATGTGTGCAAATGCTTCACAACTGAAGGTTTTGAGAAAATAACAACTTACCTTCTTACCAGTCCATGCTTCCTCTGGAATACCACAACCCAAAGGAGTAGAGGGACCTCTATTAATTAAATAAACAACACTATTTACAACATCTGCCCACATGTTTAAGGGGATCCCAACATGCAATATCATAGTCCTTGCACACTCCATTATTGTCCTGTTCATGCGTTCAGCCACTCCATTTTCTTGTGGAGTCCTTGGAACCATTTTCTGCCGACGAATACCATTAGAGGAACAATAATATTCAAATTCTTTGCTGCAATACTCACCACTGTTATCAGATCTGAGACATTTTAATCTTTTACCTGTCTCATTCTCAACCAAGCTTTTCCATTTCTTAAAAGTTTCAAACATATCAGATTTCTGCCTAAGGAAATAAATCAATACTTCCTAGTTGCATCATCAATGAAAGTAACATAATACAGAGAGCCACCAAGGGAAGATACATGAGCTAGCCCCCATACATCTGTATGCACAAGCTCTAATTTATCATCTTTCTTTTCCTTCCCACCCTTCAAGAAACTAACTCTCTTTTGTTTTCCATACACACAACTTTCACAGAAATCTAAATTTACACATTTCAAACTTGGTAAAAATTTCTTTGAGTGAAGCAATTTCATACCTTTCTCACTCATGTGCCCAAGTCTATTGTTCCATAGTGTTGTTTCTGTATCCACAGCAATTGTTTCGTGTTCAACCTGCTCAACTACAACAACTGTTCCTGAACTTTTATTTTTCTCTGTAACAATTAAAGTAGAAGGAACAATATTTCATGTACAAAGATATAAGGTGCCTACTTTCACACCTTTTGCTACTACTAAGGAACCTTTTGAAACCTTCCAATTTTTATCATTAAAATTAACTATGCAACCCTCATCACCTAGTTTTCCTACCGAAATTAAATTTCTACTCAGCCTTGGAACATGTCTTACCTCTTGTAGTAGCCAATGTTTCTCATTTTGCAACTTAATCTTAATTCTTCCCTTCCCAACAATTTGATAGGGTTCATTATCTCCCAAATAAACTAGCCCAAAATCACCTTGGACATATGAACATAATAAATCCTATGGGGTGTTGCATGAAAAGAAGCCCCTGAATCTAGAACCCATGAATCATCAGCATTTTCAAGGGAAAGGACCAAAACATCATCGTCAAATTTATTACTTACCACATTTGCCTCCTTATTGCCTTCTTGTTTGTCTCCTTTATTATTTCGAGACCAACAATATTTCTTCTTATGTCCTGGTTTTCCATAATACCAACAGTCACTAGGTCCTCTTGATTGAGATCTCTTTCTCTTTGACTTCCCTCGTGATTTCCCATGATTTTTAGAGTTGTTTCCTCTATCTCTTGTTTTGCCTCTTCTTTCTGCATTCAACACACTACCTGATGTAGATACACTTGAGCTTTTCCTACAAATTTCCTCTCTCAGAATAACACCAATAACATCGTCAAATTTTAGGGTGTTTGTATTAGAAACAGAGTTACTAACGGTCATTATCAAGCTATTCCAGCTTTTTGGCAAAGAACACAGAATCAAGAGAGCCCTAATTTCTTCATCGAAATTAATATTCACAAAGGATAATTGACTAGTAACTATACTAAACTCATTTAAATGATTAGCCACTGACCCACCTTCTACCATATTCATATTAAATAAATGCTTCATAAGAAATACCTTATTCGAAGCAGAAGGCTTTTCATACAACTTTGCTAGGGATTCCATCAACTCTTCAGTTGTCTTTGATTTCATAATATTAAACAACACTGATTGAGCTAGGCATAAGCGAATGCTGCCCAGTGCCTTTCTATCTAGAATATTCCAATCCTCTTGAGACATAGCCGCATCTTTCTTGGGAATTCCTCCCAATGGTTGCCATAAATCCTTCTGATAGAGATAGTCCTCCATCTACATTTTTCATAACTGAAATTTCTGCCCATTAAACTTCTCAACCTTCAGCTTACCCTCGTTTGCTATAAATCCCACTTGACAATGAGACTCCCACTCAACCGTGAGACCTTCCTGCATAGGATAACTAAAAACAACCATAGCTCTGATACCACTTGTTAGGATTAACAAGGCAGAAATAACAATTAAATGCAGAAATATAACTAATAATAGAAAAATATAAGACCAAAATAGAAGAAAACACGAGACACAAAGCTTTAACATGGTTCACCCAATCCCTGGGCTACATCCACCAAACATCAAAGTCCAATATTATTCTTATCTAGTGATTATAATCAGATCGCAATGCACAGATCTCTTATAGCTTAATACCTCCGTAAAACATACAACCTCATAATGAAACCCTAAACCTAAGCCAATTTATACAAAATTTATGCCACTTTAGGGTTTGAACATGTCGGTAAATCAAAAAGTTAAATCACTTGAAAGGTAAA
Source organism: Thuja plicata (assembly GCA_018584345.1). Classification (NCBI taxonomy): domain Eukaryota; kingdom Viridiplantae; phylum Streptophyta; class Pinopsida; order Cupressales; family Cupressaceae; genus Thuja; species Thuja plicata. Next base: position 465,323 of record MU213448.1, read on the forward strand.
TCAATTTCCTAATCAGTCACCATAATATAAAAAATCAGTAGAGGTTGATGGTGGTAAAGCTAAAGGCAAAGTTCATTCCTGTTGACTATGAACTTGAGTTGTTTGAGAAATCGCAGAATTTGAAACAGAAGGAGATGACTGTGGAAGATTATACTGAGGAGTTCTAAAAGTTGACAATTCGGCCAGGACATAGAGAAATTTTTAAGAAAAAGGTGGCAAGGTATGTTAATGGTCTCATATTCAATATACAAGATGAGATTGGTATGTTGAAGATTGACTCTGTGGAAGATGCTTATCAGTATGCACTGAAGGCAGAAGATAAGTTGAAGAGAAGACATTATGGTAATTCCCGAGGGAAAGAGAAACAAGAGCAGTCAGTAAAGGATAAACTGAAAGTTGAAGATGAACCAAAACCTGTTAAACCGAGGAGAAAGACAGGTAGAGGTGTATTCAAAGGTACTTGTTACAACTGTGGAGAAGAAGGACATCAGTCATTTGAATGTCCCCATAAAAAGGTTGGTAATCATCAAAATTTTGTGGTGAATGAGGTTGCTGAGAATGAACCTGAGGGGGAAAATGTGAATCTTTTTCTTAGGAGAACTTTGCTTCCCTCAAAGCAGACTGATTCTTGTCAGAGGAAGAATTTGTTTAGGACTGTGTGCAATTCTGGTGGTAAATTTTGTAAGGTAATTGTTGATGGAGGAAGTACTGATAACCTAGTTGTTGAGGAGATGGTTCAGAAACTTGGTTTGAAGAGGTTCATGCATCCTTGTCCTTATAGGATAAGCTGGTTACAAGATGGTCATACAGTAGAGGTGAAAGAGCAGTGCATGGTGAGTTTTCATATTGGCACTTATAGAGATGAAGTATTATGTGACATTGTAGAGATGAGTTCTTGTCATGTTTTACTTGGTAGACCTTGACAATATGATAGAGAGGATATTCATGACTGTAAAAGAAATTTAATTACTATCCTAAAAGATGGACATAAGTCTATTTTGATTCCTATTAAAGATGAAGGTGAAGGAAGGAGGAACTTGAGTATTGGTAGCAGATCTGAAATGGTTGTAGTAGAAGGTGCAGACGTAAGTGTGTAGAGATGTGAAGGTAAATCAACAAGTGATAGTGGTAAAGGGAAGCAAAAGAAGAATCGAGGGAAGAGTGTGTTGGTTGAGGACTCAAAAGAACTGTATATCAAGAACTAGTTTGGGATCTATGTGTTGAATCCCAATAGATGTTCATCCAACTTTTGAGAACATATTTTTGTACCTGGGGTGTCTAATGTAGGAGCATCCTAGGGTAGTTGGCAATTCTTCTCAACCAAAAATATTTTTTCCTTTTGTTCTTTAGTTTGTTTGGAGACTATTCAGTGAAGTGCTTTGTTGCTTGGGTTTTGTCGCTCGGGCATGCTTGGTTTCCGTTGCTTGGGTTTCTGTCACTCGGGCATGCTTGTTTTCTGTTGCTCGGAACTATCGCTCAGGCATGTCTTCTAACGCTCGGGTTTTGTTCCTGTTGCTTGGGTTCTTCTTTGCCCGAGGCTCTCTATTGCTCGGTCAACCTTTGCCTGAGATGTTTATTTTGGAGTTGGATCTAGTGGCTGAATTCTACATTTAATTTCTGTGGCTTAATTGATTCGGGGTCTCTCATTGGGATCTGTGTGGACCTAAATCTGGGTCTCTCATGGTTTCTAGCGCTGAACTCTTTGGTGAACTCTTGTATATATTTGTTTCATTGTTCTTAGTTTAGGGGCAGAGTTTTGGGAGTGGAGTTGTGGAGGAGAGGCGAATAAGATGAAGGATTGTAAGATACTGTAGATAGTTTTAAGTGGGTAGACAAAGATTGTAGATTACTTGGTGGCTTGTGAGCACAAGTTCATATCTGGTTTCTTCCACTTAGCCAGATGATAGATATAAGATGGATATTGCGAGATCTTGTTGAATCTGTTGATGTAATTGGCCCTAACTGGGAAGGCCTTATAGCCTAGCATGTTGTATGTAATTTGATGATCTAAGATAATATAAAATTGATATTGATATATCTTGAGTTGTGTGTTATTTCACTGTGTTATTCTGGTGTTGCTACAAGTTTGGACAGTCCATTCTTGGATCCTCCAACCTTGACTGCATCAGAGTCGCTCTGCAATGCTATTGCTTCTAGCTCTGGTTTCTCTTTGGTCGCTTCGCACTAATCGCTAGTGATAAATGAAACCCTTTCGTTGCCTTTTTATAAACTTTTTCCCTAAGTGGATTCATTAATGCTCAACCACTCCTCGGTGTGTGAAGATGGAGTCGTCGGGTTAAACACTAACTTCTCTTTCGGTGACAACGCGATGCTTCAGGGCAGTCGACTAACTTGTTATTTTCATCGATGGGTTTCGGTGTATGGAAAAGACAACTTAGTCAACTTATTTGATTACCGACGGATTTTGGTTTACACTAGCAACTTTAGCTTTTACATGTTAACCAACGATTCTCGGTAAGTGCAGACAATTCAGCTTTGAATGTATATCGATGTATTTTGGCATGTATTAACCGATGAAATAGTTTTCACAGAATTTTGACAAGGAATACCATAGTGCATCTATTATCATGCTAATTTGGCATTTCAACTATGTATGATTGGAACTGACGTGAAATATAACTTGGTGTGATGCAGTTCCATACTTACTTGTTCTGCTTAGGTGGGGGTGGTGATGTCACCAGATCCATTAGATAGGGTGTCACCAATTGCATTGCTTGGTCTAGCTTCATCATTACTTGTAGCTTTCCTCCACATTTTGTTTCTCATCTTCCAGATTTCTTCAATGGTATTTCCATTAGGGAAGGTGTTGGTCTTTGTCATTTGGTCTCTGCAGTCTTTCTTGAGATGACCAACTTTATGACAGTGTAAACATGCCATTCTGAGGTTAGTCTATCCTCTAGAATTTCTTGTCCGCTATCTCATACAATTTGCAGCAATGTGACCAAATCTTTCACATGATGTACATTTTGTCCATGTGTTGTAATCCCATACATACTGGTTACCGACTCTTTTCAGTTGATAGGAAGTTTCTTGACCTTTAGGCTTCCATGCTTGCTTTTTCTTTTTCCAGCATTCAAGGGTAGTGTGCCCATGCATTTTTCAAGTAGGACAATATATGTCCATGTATGTTTCCTTCTTTGGTTGTTTCATCTCAGAGTTACATTCATATGCTTTATGTCCCTTTTTGTTACATCTATAACAAAATCCTATGAATGAAGATGTGGATTTAGGAATACCTTTCATTTTTCTCTTGCATACATTTGATGTGTGGCCTTTCTTTCCACAATGATTGCATGTCAGCTTTCTTGGTCTTGGATTTTCATAGACATTTTTTCAATCATCTTGATTGGGTGATTCTCAATTCTTGGTATAGCCTAGACCGGTGTTGTTATTGACTCTTCATTGTCCATCAAGAAAATCATCCATTATTTTATTGCTTTCTTCAGCTCTCTTGATAATTTCATTATGTTGTTGCTGAATTTTTGTTTCTTGTTTCAAATTTTGATTTTCTTCCCTTAGCTCACCAATAGCTTCTATTCTTTCAATGAGTTTTGTATTCATTCTATTTGCCTCTTGACTCATAAGAATAATCTGATTTGTGATCTCATGATGATGTTCAGTTAGTCTTTGTATTTATGATTCTTTCCCTTGTAGTTTTTCAGTGATCTTCCTTCTATCATTAATAGCTAGTGTTCTCTCTTGCTCAGCTTGTCTATCATTGTTCATGACATCAATCATTCTTACCATCTGTGTCTCTTGACTGATTTGCAGAGATTTCACTTGTCAAACTAGATGTTGATTGATTTCATTTAAGCTTTTGATGCTTTCTTCTGTTGTGTCTGATGCCTTTCTAGTAGTTGATCCCGAAGAATCAAAGAAATTTGGTATCTCTTCTTCATGGTAATAGATTTCATTCCAATGAGATTCCATAATCTTTCTTTCATCTAACAACTGTCTCATCTTGATACTAGCTTCTTTATACTGCTCATAGAAGATTTGAATTTCTAGCTTTTGAATCTCAATACTCTTGTCAAGTTTGTACTTCTCCATTGTATGATCTTTTTTCTTTAGTCTTTGAGATTTCCAAATAAGAGATCTAGCTCTGATACCAATTGTTGGAATTAATGGGAAGTGTGTATTGAAAGGGGAGGAGTGAATCAGTACCTCTAAAATTTTTATATTTTTTTTTAACCTTCATCCATTTAGTAATCAATTGTATAACCAACCATCTATTCTATATTATCTTGGTGTAAGATTTATCAATTCATAAACTTAACAAACATGTGAACATTCATAGAAACATTCATGAAAGTAATTGACACATAACACAAGATATGATAACGTAGAAAACCTCTGTCAGAAGGTAAAAATTGTGGTGGGGATGGTACCCACAAATTCTTCACTGTCTGAAGATTGGAAGGGGCCTGTTAAAGCTTACAATTTGATCACTTCTGATGATCTACCCTATAAGGAGTATCTGTGGAGACCTGTTAAAGTCTACTATGTTAAGAGCTTTAACAACATTGTTTAGTGTGCACTCGATTAAGAGATTTACAATAGGATTGTTAAATCCACCCTTCTTGAAAGGATTTTTACACTTTTCTTCACTTGTTAGAATGTAAGCAAATTACTCATTAACTTGAGTGTATGTAATCTAATATTGCTGATTACAGATCCATTCAAGATTACAAGTATATATGTATCACCGAATGTGATTGAATAATACCTCTGTTGCTCGGTAGCCTCTATTCTTGGTTCTTGATAACCAAATTCACCTTTTGTTGTTATGCTTCTTGAAACTCTCAGTCTGATCCATATATGTGCTTGTTGGCTACATTCATCCTCTCATCCTGCATCATAAAGAATGATTACAACATCTATTTATAAGATAGATTGACCTAATGTAGTTTCACGTATTACAACATTAACTCTATGATCGTAGGTTTACAACTTGACCTTGATCTTCTAGTCTATATGTTTTGAAATCAGTTAGATTGATTAAAACAATTACAATAATGTTTCTTGTCCTTTAAGTAATGGTTTAAAAAAAAAATCAAGATTCTATAAATAGAATACAATTGTTTTATGTGACATGGAAGTCAGATCCACTTTTTCTGGGATGTAACTGACTTTCGGTGTCTGATGCTCGGTTTTCTCTGAAGTCAGTTTTCTTGTCTTTCGGTGTTCCTTTGATTAAAATGTCTGTCAGGTTACCTTGCTCTGTCGGGTTCTTTTGTTTCTTCTCTTTCAGTTTCGCTTGAGATTTGTCTCGTCGGGTGTCTCTTGAAATTTATACTTTTGGTGATCTCTGATATCTGTACTTTCGGTGTTCCTGAAAATATGTCTTTCGGTGTAGGTTTACCGAAGGTTTTCTTTGCATACTAATGGAAAAATAATGTCATCACATTCATCTATTTGCATCCATACATTCCATCACATTCCATACATATCCATACTTCACTTCTCAAAAAGCTCTTCCTATATATACATTATTATATGTCTAGTTAGCTTCCAATACATCACGAAATAGAGTTAAGACTTATACAAAAATTAAATACCAAGTGGGCGATCATACACTATCCAAACATAGACAATCCTCAATCCAAATCCAACATATCATGTTTGGAATCCACATTATACTCCCTCAATTATCACAACCTTTTATTTGTCATGTATCAAGGTTACTCTGTCTTCGCATGTCTTCAACATACTGTAACTTACTGCGATCAACACAAAATCACAAGTGATGTTAACTGAAACTCATATACATCCCAAAATAGTTTCTCTTAAGTTCGCATGTCTTCATTCACCATATATTGTGTTTGCTGACCAAAATTGTACTTCTATACTCTGTAATTCTGCTTTCTGGACTTAGTCATTTTGCAGGTAATAACTCCAAAAATGTGTTTTACACCAAGAAATAATCCATACTATATGTGTTGCCATAAATGACAACCGTAAAGTATTCCAAAACACTCCTAAATGAACCACTTGCCAACAGTTTTTTCTGCACATGAATTTCAAACTATGATTTAGATGCTAAAATGTTTTACTTCAGTTCATAGAAATGGTAGTATCCATCACTCTTTTTAGATCTTCTCACCAAACTCCTCTAACATCAATAAAGGAAGCAATAATTGTCTAATTTTAGATTAGTTAATGGCTAGCATTTTTAATATTCACAGGAATATATAGTGTTAACAAATGCTTTATCTTCTTTTTTCATATCGACACATATTCAGGACTTGCTAATTATTATCTGCTATAGACAAAAGAGAGTTTTGATACCTTTGTAATTTTTATACCCACATGTTCATAATGGAGCTATTTAATAGAATATGGGAACACAATAGAACTTGAAACTCTTTAAGGCCTTGAAACTCTTTAAGGCACACAAAATATTAAACATAGAAATAGATAGTAAAATACTAGTAAATAATGCTTGTGCCTTTCCAACATTGAAACATTTTAGCTTTACAGAAATAGAATTTGCTGATTCATACATTAGAAATGCAATAAAAGACACAAAGATGTATACAAGTTATTTTAGAAGATTATGTGGGAAAAAATATACAACAGGGAAGGATAGAAAAGAAAACCCAATATGGAAAGTTCTTTCTCAATGTAAGCCAATGAGAACGTGTATTGACTTTAATGCATAGTATCAAATAGAGGTATACTAGGATAGGGTCATACTTCCTTGTCTGTATCAAAGGATCAAGCTCCAAAATGCCATCACCATTAAGCCAAAGATTGTAAATCATGATTTTAGTTCCATGAGGTCCGATGTCTTCAAACTGCAAAACATGTCAAAGAAACAAATTACAAAAAAAATCATGTTGACAATCTTTGCACTTACAAATAAGCCAAAGAGGCAAAACCAATATGTCCTCCAATATTTCCACATAGAGATATAATATTCAAACCACAACAAAATGGTGACAAAATACTAAGTATTGCTCCTTTGTTGTACATCAATAAAAATTGAACAATTTCCTATGATGTAAATAATGGACATTTTGCTGAAGGAAACTTAGTAGCCACTTTTTTAAATTTAAATTATGATATATAGTTTGTTCCCTACATGCAAGGATTGATGAATGGAGAAATCTATAATAAGTCCATTTTTTCATTTGCATTTATGCTAAAGATTGATTGTGTAGTGTTATAATAGTTTAAGGATTTTTATATAGTATATGACACTTTTTGTATTTATTTCATATAGTGTTCTATGGGTTTCTAATATTCTACCCTGCCTGCATGATATAGATTTTCTTTATGACCATGCATTCTTGGTTCAAAATGTTATACCCTTATTAAAAGACGTAGTCCCCACTACCTAGAGAATGAATCACCTTGAATATGGCCCAATAATTGTCTGAATGTATGATCATGATTCATGTCATTTATGAAAGGATGAGTTTCCATGCCTGGACAACAGATGGTATTTACAAGCTCTCTTTAGAAATAAGATGAGGTAGACTAGTGAGTGAGCATAAATTCTTGCACAATGAACTCAGTTGCCTATGAGTTTGATTTAATAAATTTGCGACCCAATATGTGATATAGTGGTGTAACAAGTTTGATGTAGGTGGCTCCACAAGTTTTATTTGGCTTCTATGGATGAAGGGGAACAATTTAATGATGATGTAAAGTAAGGAAATATATTTGGAGGAATTTCTATCATATATCATTACAATGATAATAGATCATTCTTAAAATTTGTGCATTCATGATAAAGACAATGTTACGTTAGAATTTGTTCATTCTAGACTTTGTAATTTCCTTGTTGTATATCACTTTCCATATTGTTGTTGAGTACTTAAATAGTCTGTAATGACAAGAATTTCCAGGTTGCTAAATCTTACAATACCTCTACAAGCTTTTGAACAAATGAGAATTCCTATATGAAAACTCACTTTCACAATATCCCACTAGATGCCCAAACCTCATCCATAATATGGATAGTACTTTCAAAGATCCTTGAGAATACATTAATGCCCATCAAATATATTAAATATTAATGGTTTCTTTCAATCTCAAAGTGAAGAAACTTTTACAAGCTATGCATGAACATGGATGGATAATGGATTTAGTGAAGAAACTTTTACAAGTCATCTATTGTTGTGTCATCTATTGACTTTAGATGAAATCTATTGTCGTGTCATCCATATGCTTGTTTTCAGTCTTTGATTGAGAGCCAAAACAAGTTGATTTGTCTCCATTCTTTTCCCCATATGGAGGAGGTGGAATCACACATCCAACTGTAGAGGAATGCAAAATAGGAGAGAACAAAATCAAAAGTAGAAATGGACTTCACCTGTGGAATAGGTTTGTTGTTGAAGGAGGAAGGAGAATGGGTACATTAGTAGACATAGTAGATGTCATATTCACTCTCATAACAAGCCACTTTCATCATCACAAACACTTAGGATGACTCCAGATCCATTTGCAATCACCCATCTTGAATTTTATGGCATAAGTTGAGGATTCTTTCCTAGTTCTTGACCTCCATCTGTCACTCATATATAAATTTACCATGTCAAAGTGTGCATAAGCCTTAAAATTTTGAACCAATCATTTGAACCAAATCATCTTACTCATTGACTTGTTGTATATATAACCTCGATGATAAAACATATATTATTTTTTATTAAAGTAAATACAGGTTTTGAAGGGGCCCCGAAACCCTGAACAAATAGGTCGCAAAAGATATTCAGAAAAGCACTCTGAAAAGGAACAAAACAAGACCACAACTAGTGTTTTACAACAGGCTCCCACAACCTGGAAGAAATAAAGGTACCAAAAAAGGAAATATGGAACCCCAAAAGGAAAAGACATTGCAAAAATAATAAAACAAGTGATTACAGCAGCCCTAAAGCTTCCAGGAGACATCAAAACATAAATGCTTCCAGCTAAATTCTAGCTACTAGCGAAGGAAAACCCAATACAAATTATTTCTTCCCCATCTGGGAGTGAAGGGACATATCAAAAGAGGGTAGATGTTTTGATTTTATTTTCCTTTCAAAGAAGTCCACCCATCTTCCTCTTTCTTGGCCTTATCTTGCCAAGAAAATGATTCAAGTACCGAAACACCCAAATGCTGAGAATCAAGAGATATTACCAGGATAGGGCCAAAAAATTCCAAAGAAGTTGATTCGAGAGATGAATCAGTTACAACCATTCCAAAAGACACCAATAGAGCAATGCCTATAGGAGGGTAAGAAGTATTACCACAAACAGAGTTCTGAACAACTAATTCAGTACAAAGAGACATCCCAAGGATGGGATCTACACCCAGGGAAGAAACAATAGCGGTCCCAAGAGGCACATTGGCCTCTATATTCTCCTGAGAAGAAGAAACTACCTGAGAAAAGCTTCTAGTAGACGAGTCCTTCACAACAGAGTAATGTTGGAAAGAGGCCCCCTTCCACCAATAAGCATTTTTTAAACCTTTTCCAATCCACACTGATCCGCTAAGTGACCAGTTTTAAAGCATCTCTTGCATCTGAAGGGGAGTCTTTCATAATCCAAGGATTGGATCCAGGACCCTTTAGGATGCTCCAGCCTAATCTTTTTCAGAAGACCCTTGGAGATATCCAAATCAACCAGAATCCTAGCATAAGTAGAATGAAGGATATCATCTGATTCCTCATCAACCATCAGAAATTCCCCAAGAGCCTCACCCACAACCTTAAGCAGAGAGTTAACCTCTCACCATGTTGAAACAACCTATGTGCTACTTCTCACTAATTCCTTTTATGCTTTAATTCTACACCTGATTTGTAAATACACAATGTTCCACCAATCTTCATCCATTAAAATAATAAGACTAAGCAATCAAAACAATACATGATATCAAATACCATTTATTTGTGGTTTATAATGATCTTTCCTACAAGTTTAATCATCACTAAAATGCTTGAAATACCAACAAACCCTTTTTAACTATTTGAAGAAATTGCCAATAATTTTAGTATCAACACTTTGTATCTTTCAAAGCCAAACAAACATGAATACAAACATTAAAAGCTTAAAATCAAAAAGTAATACCCATCCATCCCCACGATGAACAACAAACAACAACTTACTTACACTGGTTCTTTTTATCTCAGCTACACCAAACTTCAAGTGGGCATGGAGCATAAGAGGATGTTGTATAGAAATCTATATTACTTCAATCTAAAAAGCTTAGATGTCATTGGAACTAAAACAAAGAGAAAAACACCACACCAAATGCCAATCACCACAAAACCAAGTACAGAGTTCCATGTATTCCCACCACCATTGTTATTATGTTACATTGTAGGCGTTTCCTATAGGGAATGCACTAGCTAATTTAAGTAATCAACTATTGAAAGCGCCCATCATACCCATCTCGCACATCCATGGAAGAGTCGTAATGGATGCGTGACTATCATCGACGTCATAGTTGGAAGGGCTCTGGTAAACATGAACACAAAATGTGGAAGACTAGACGAGGAACGAAGAAATGTGGTCTCATCAAATGGTATAACTGCAAGATATACACAACGTACATTTGTTGAAAAGGATTCTTTCTTTTTTTTTAATATATATTTTTTAAGATTCTTGTTTTCAATATCAATATATTCTATTTTTATTAAAGGTATTTATACTTTTTTGTTCTACATTTTGAACATAATAGTATAAGATTAAAATGTTGTCTTCCCTCACATTGGTATATTTTTTCACTAATGATAAGATAGATTTTGTTGTCTTAAAGATTTTCAAGAAAATAGACCTAATTAAATTTGTAATTTGATAGATTTTTTTTATTTCCATGAGTGTAATCTTAAATTTATTAGACATTAGCATTAGTTTGTAAATATTGTTTGTATGATAGATAGTCTTAATAGATTGATTTGTAAGATATGTGCTATTTTTATGGATATCTAATTTTATAAAATTAAAATAACTGAGATGCAAGCATTTAACAAAACATCTAAAGTATAGAAGAATAAATCGTTTGGGGAATAAATCAGCAAAGTAGAGGAGTAGGATTTTTTGAAAAAATCACCAAAAATTCGGTTAAAAATGGATTTACAAAAAGAGTAAATAGATTTTTTTGTTTATATTCATATTGATAATTGTATAGAAAATATTTAGTTAATTTTTTAGGAGGGCAGTCACCAAGGAGTTGTCTAAGTCTTAGATCAAATACTAGCTAAGTCTATGAAGTAACTCAGAACCTATTAGACTTTTAAAGAGGTCAGTCACCAAATAGTTGTCTAAATCTGAGATCAAATATTAGCTAAGTCTATGAAGTAACTCAGATCAAAATTTATCAGACAAGGATCTAGCTACTGTTATGAATGTATCAAAAGTGGACTTTATTAAAAGGAGAAACCATTTTGAAGTGTCCTAGGACTTTCATTGTGATTGAGGGAAGGAGTTTTGTATGAGTAGTTCAATATTTGAGAAAGATATATTCCACAATTGCAATGCTTTATATTCCATAATGACAATGATAAGTCCTTTATATGGGGTAAATTCAATAAAAGACATTTGTTTAGTTTAAGTATAAGATTAGCAAGTCACTTGTTTTGACAACTACTATTTTAGGTGGAGACTAATGTTAATGATGAAATTAAATATATTAATTATAATTTAAAAATCTTTCTCTCTCACACACACACATTTGAATATATTAATTATATATTTAAAATTAATATATACATTATAAATTTTATATTATTTTTAATTTTTAATTTATTATACCACTATTAATATATATTAATAGCCAATAATAATTTAAATTTTGAAACTAATTTATAATATTAATAATAAATTATAGGGGTTCATTGCTTCCCCATTAAAGGTTCATCTATAATAGTGTATAATAGTTATAATTTAAAAATTAGTGTATAATAGTAATGATATATTTGGTCGCATCAAAATCCATGGGGCGAGGCATGTAGAGAGCTTGGGTCATATTGAAACTACGATTTAGAGACAATTAATTAGTTGCATCGATGTTATCTCACATGCCCTCCATAATTTAGGATGATTAAGGCCCTTTCAAATTCGGATGATGACAATCATTACTCATCTTTCTCTATTTAGGGTTTTCTAGAGGTCAGAAAGAGAAACAAAGGGACAAAATAACAAAATAACAAATTGTTTTCCAATCCAGATTGGGAAAACGAGTGCAACAGATAGAGTATGAAAGTGTTCCCTTTGCTTGCTTCCACTGTAAAAAAGATGGACACAAGGCCAAAAGGTGCCCAATAGTCATTGAGAAGGAAAAGCTCGAAAGGAGAAAATCAAACAAGGAAAGAGGCAGGAGACACAACCTCTGATCAAGGATCTTAACTACACCAAGAAGGTCTGGAAGGAGAAACCCCCAAATGAAACGAATCTTGTATCAAAAAAGCATAATCCACAAGGGGAGATGACAACTGATAGTCTAGAACTTCAGCTAGATCAACTGGAGTCTGAAGGGTCCATACAAACTGAGGGGGAGAGCAAGGGACAGCCACAAGCTCAGCCAGAAAAAGGCAGGGAGAGGGAAGGGGACTCGACAAGCCCAACATGTCCACCTGAGGAATATGGGATTGGAGACAAAGGAGGTCTGGAGAACCCAGAAGAGGGGGAGATCATAGGTGAAGACAACACTGTTCTCTCCTTTGTTCCAGATTCATAGGAAGACGAGAATCACGAGGGGGACAGGGCCCAATCCTCTCCCAAGAATGTAATTTTAGCAGAAGCAATTATATTTCTCCAGGGAAGATAAGACGATTCCTAGAAATGGTATCATCTACCACTCCTGGTCAAATCTCAAGAATGGAAGCCCTATTCGATAGCTACAAATATGTCTCCAAAGATGAGAATGTGGGACCATGGATAACAGTGAAAAATAAAAATAGCAGGGACCCATCTCTGGCCTCTCTTGCAGCAACAAGAAGCAGAGCCAAAGCAGACACAGGGAGCAAGTCTAACACACCAGGAAGGAAGAGTATGAATCAAATCAGAAAGGAAGAAGGAAAAAGAAATATTGCGGATGGTTATCAAAGGACCATCCAAGAGTTTTACAAGAAATCATGAAGATCATATCATGGAACATTCGTGGGCTAAATGGAGTCCACAAACAAGAAATTATTAGGAATATGATTAGGGACCATAGACCAGATATTTTTTTGATACAAGAAACTAAAATGAAAAAAGAAAAAGTGGAAAGCATTTCCTTTGGCAAAGGTATGAGGACAGCTGCTACCGACTCAGAGGGAGCCTCTGGAGGCTTACTGGTGTTATGGAAGGATAATCTCAATGCTCATATCATTTGTGATGAAGGCAACATCTTACTTATTCAATTCAAAAACCTAAAAGACCAAGAGAGCTGGGCTATAATGAACATTTATGCTCCAAACACAAATAATGGCAGGCGAGTTTCCTGGGACCATCTGTAAATTTTTTTCGCTAAAATAACGAATCCAAAAACCATTATCATGGGGGATTTCAACACCCCACTTAAGGAATCTGAGAAATTTGGGGGTTTGCCCCTGACCTGGAGAGTAGGCAGCAGCTAGCTAATTTGATCAATGATTTGTCTCTCATTGATGTAGATTTAGGAGGAGGTAAATTTACATGGTCGAATAGGAGAGCTGGCCCGGAGTGCATTCAGGTACGCCTCGACAGAGCCCTCATATCTATGGACTGGATGCAACAGTATCATAGTCACCTATCCTCCATGGCGAGATTCAGATCTGCCCACTCTCCTATCTCTCTCAACTTGGACAATCACAATAAGAAAAAGGCCTTCCCCTTCAGATTTGAGAGGATGTGGACTACCCACCCCAACCTCCACAATAAGATAAAGGAGTGGTGGAGCATAGATATGGATGGTACGACGATGTATAGGGTGGCTAAGAAGCTCAAGAACATAAAAATGGAGATTAGAAAATGGAACAAAAGAGACTTTGGCAATATATTTCAGACTAAAGACATGATTAAGTCAAAGCTTGTAGGGATTCAAGAAGAGATCCAAAACCACGGATATGATGTAGACATAATTAGTGCTGAAAAATCCATTCTGGTTGATCTTCACAACATTGTAAGCAAAGAGGAAATGTTCAGGAGGAAAAGGTCAAGATCGGTGTGGTTGAAAGAGGGGGAAAAAAACTCTCGCTTCTTTCACCTATCTACTATGAAACACAAGACGGCTAATAGAATCAGTGCCATTAATAAAGGGGATTTAAATTTGGAGGAAGACAATGAGATTGCAAATGAGGCCATTAGGCACTTCTCACAAATCCTTACTAAAGAGAATAACCTGAAAGAGGATGACCAAGAGGTTGTTCTTCAAACTATACCTAAGGTGATCACGAAAAGACAGAATAAGGATATGATGGCCATCCTAGATCAGGAGGAAATCCATAAAGCTATTTTTTCCTTACCTGTGGAAAAAGCCCCTGGCCCAGATGGTTTCCCTTCTTTCTTTTTCCAAATGTACTGGGATGTTATCAAAGATGACAGTGTTAAAGCTGTCCGGGAATTTTTTGGAGCTAAGAGCCTTCTTAAAGAGATCAACGCCACCTTTCTTGTCCTCATCTCGAAAATTCCAGGTGCAGATTCTTTTGATAGCTTTAGACCAATTAGTTTGTGTAACTCATTTTATAAGATAATCTCCAAAGTCTTAACTATCAAACTTCTTAAAATCCTCCCGGTTTTAATTGCCCCCCAACAAACGGGCTTTGTCCCTGGTAGAAAAATTTTGGACTCTATCATGGCAGTGCATGAGGTGATTCACTCTTTGGAGGAGGGAAAACGGGAAGGATTCCTTCTTAAACTGGACCTCTCTAAGGCGTATGATAGGGTTGATTGGATCTTCCTGAGTAACATTTTGGGGGCTTTTGGCTTCAATGACAAGGTAATCAAGATTATTTCACAGCTGATTTCCACCCGTTCCTTCGCAGTTTTGGTGAATGGTTCTCCTTCAGACTTCTTCAAATCTTCTAGGGGTCTTAGGCAAGGGGACCCCCTCTCCTTGATTCTCTCCATCATTTTGGCTGAGTGCTTGGGAAGGCTTATCCATGACAATAGAAGAAGGGGTCTAATCATTGGGCTAAAACCTTCTTCAGGCCCTTTCACTTTTACCCACCAGCAATTCGTGGATGATACCATATTAGGTGGTGAATCATCAGTGAAAGAAGCTAGAAATGTTAAGAAAATCCTTAATTCTTACTCCAATGCTATGGGTCAACTTATTAACTAGAACAAGAGCTCGGTGTTCTTCATTAATACACCCATGGATAGACAGAGGAAAATGGCTGGCATTTTGGGTTGTGCTTTTGGATCCTTTCCCGCTTCCTATTTAGGTCTTCCGCTTGGAACCAAACCACCTGAGTCCTTCTGGGGAGGCCTTATTGATAGATTCAACAGAAAATTGGCGGGCTGGAAGGGTATCACCCTTAGTCAGGCAGGAAAAGTGATATTGATACAATCTACTCTTCAGAACCTCCCTACTTATGCACTAAGCCTCTTCTCTATACCTGCTCAGGTGGCGGACTCACTGGAAGCAATTCAAAGAAAGTTTTTATGGGCCGACAAAGAAGGAAACAAGAAGTACCCACTAGTGGCTTGGGATACTATATGCAAGCCAAAAAAACATGGAGGGCTGGGCATCAAGAATTTGAAGTAGTTCAACAAAGCTCTGCAAGCTAAATAGATTCGAAGAATTTTCAACTCAACAGGGGAATGGAGGGATATTATGAAGGATAAATATGCAGCAAACATAACCTTCAAACAATTCATCAGCAGATAAATGGCCCCAAAGGGATCCTACATATGGAATGACATTCTGAGGACTAAGGGTATAGTGACCGCAAAAGCAAGATGGAAATTAGGTAATGGTAAGGATGTCAACTTTTGGCATGATGATTGGCTCAAACAGAGTCCTTTATGGAACTTGGAGCCTTATAATAGATGGGTTGAATATCGCATTGAAAGATATGGCAGTAGGGTTAGTGACTACAGAATCAACAATGAATGGGTGAACCTAACTGAGGTGTCCCAGGACCTTAAACCTCTTATGGTCAAAATTGGTCACACACCCCTCTCTCTCAATGAAGATGTTATTGTTTGGGGGGAAACTACTGATGGTATCTATACGATGGCTTCGGGATATGAAACCATGCAACACATTGATACTATCCCCATATGGGCCAAGGCCTGGTATCCTGGTATTATCCCTAAGATCAACATCTTTTTCTGGATAATGCTCCAAAATCGTATTTTGACTGTGGATAACCTAATAAAGAGAGGACAACACATTCATAATAGATGTATTCTATGCAAAAATCAAAGTGAGAATGTGGACCACTTGTTTATCCATTGTGACTTCACCAAACAAATATGGCATCATTTCCTGTCTTTTTTTTTGAGACATCCTGGTGTTTCCCCAATACAACTCTTGAGCTCTTTGACCATTGGAATCAGGGGTTGAGAGGTCATCATCTATGGCCTTGGCCAATGCCACACATATGCTGGGGAGTGTGGAAGGAGCGAAATAACAGGATCTTTAGGAAAAAGGCTACCTCTGCTAAGTATGTTGCCCACAAAATATCAAATGCCCTCATGGAAAACTACACTAATTGCAAAGGTATCAGTCCACTTCACAACAATGGGCCCAATAATACCAAAAAGAGAATGGATTGCAGATGGACATTACCGTCGGAAGGGTGGTTCAAAGCTAACTTCGACGGGGCTGCAAAGGGTAACCCTGGGATGGCTGGTGTGGGAGGAATCATAAGGAATTCACATGGCAAAGGCATTACTGCTATATGTTCCCCCCTGGGGTCACAAACCAACCATTATTCCAAGGCGAGTGTGGCACATCACACCTTAAGGCTAGCTCAGGAAATGGGGATCAAGAATTTGTGGTTAGAAGGGGATTCAAAGAACATCATAGATTGCTTAAATGAAAAGAACAAGCCTGCGTGGACAATTGAGAACATAATTGGGGAGTGCAGACAAATCCTCAAAACATTTGATCAGGTCCATGTGGCACATGAATACCGGGAAGCCAACCAGGTGGCAGACAAGCTAGCAAATATGGGAGTCAAGAGTGAGGGAGTTAAAAGGTGGAATGACAGGCATAATTTACCGCCGAAAATCTTAGGTATCATTGAAAGTGATCGGGTTCCGGGCATACTCGGAGTTATTAAATGATAATTATGAAGAGTTATGACAGATGGGGGAAGAATCACCGAATGATGTGCAAGTACGGGAGAGGCGGAGGGATTATTTTATGGTCTCATCGGCACACTTGGAGGCATGAAATTGATTATAGCATTCACGAGGCAAAAAGAAGTCTCTCGAAACATCAACTCAATATCACTTGGAAATAGAGGGCTTTTAGTGGGAATTATACCAGAAACAGAGGAGGCAGAGAAATTGTAGATATGGTGGGTGAAAGGCACAGGAGGGAACTGGAGAAGGAAACTGAAAAATGGCATCGAAGATCCAAAGTTTGGGAGATTTTGAAAAAGGGTGAAGTGACTACCTTCATTGAGTGTCTTCATGGGTGGAAGCCCTCGGTTACGAAGATGATGGTGAAAAGCTGTAATGAAGGGCAGGTGAAAATTGATGGGGTGGATTTTATGGTGACGGAGGAAATTGTGTCGGCTGTGACTGGTATACCCATCATTGGGAAGAAATTTTATAGGGATAGGAAGATTTCTAGTCAAGCTTTGACGGATTTTGTTAAAAATGCGGAGGAAAAGAAAGCACTTATGAAGAAGGGCACTTTCTACCAGCCGAGCTCAATCAAGCTATTGTGGAGATTCGTGTTGTGGGCTATTATCAAATTTATCTCTCTGGATACAAGATTCGATTGCATCAGCACTCACCACTTCATGCTTCTCAACCATTTCAGGTATGGGGCAAAGATATTCATTCCTTTCTTCCTATATTCGTCCATCAACGGAAACATTAATGACTATAAGGAGAAACACATTAGCAACCCGACTTTCCATGAGGGTTTATTGTTGTTAATTTATGAATAATTTAAAGCTCGAACTATGGGGGAAGGAAATTAAATGTATGGAGGAGGGAAATAATGAATCTGAGGAGGGTTCGGGTGAGGATTATGTCCCCTCTGATACCGAGGACAACCGAGATATGCACTCGAAAAATGAGGAGGAAGAGCCTCTACAGACGAAGAAGGGGAAGAAAAGAGTTAAAATGGAGTCTTTAAAACAACACATTGAGATCTCCTCTGACAGAGAGTACAATGAAAACGCGGATGGGATGGAAACGGAGAATGAGAGTTCTGGAGAAGAGGGAAAAATGAAACAAGGCGGGAAGCAGGGGAAGACGAAAGTAAAGAGGAAGATAACAATCAAATTGCCAGCTCAGAATGAGGAGGCAAGCTCAGGGAAGAGGGCAACGAGGTTCAAAAGAGGGAATCAGATTAAGGAGGAAACCCAGGAGGAGAGGCAGGACAGTCAGGAAAATATACAAGAGGAGAGAGACAGAAAAGAGGATAGTCAGGGGAGGGGGAATGAGGAGGATGATTAGAGTCAAGGTTTTGCGGAATATGGGGAATATCATTACACCTGTAGCATTATTGGAAAAAACAAGAAAGTTGCTTGGAGGAATTTTGACACGGTCTCTGCTAAAATGGGGATAAAGAGAGAAATGGTTAGGACTTTGGTTAAGGAGAACAAGGAGGGCAGAATCCAGATGGAAGAGTTAATTGATCCAACTTTGGTGATTCTTAGTGACAATGCGAGGGAGGATCCTCATATGGACGTGCTGAACAATGCAAAAAATAGTGCCATTGATAGCTACAGAAGCACGGAATGGACCTTCTACGAAATCTACGAGCTGAAAAAAAGAATGGACAGGATGGAGAAAGATAACATAATTAACAATAACAAGAGCATTGCGAAGGACAGGGAGCTGGATAGCAGAGTGAACGAGCTGAAGAAAAGAGTCGAAAGCATTGAAGACTCAATGGTCAAAATAGCTTAGCAAAGCTACAATATACTAAAGGCTTCAAATGATAATATTAAGGTGATCA
>MU213448.1:490560-506419 GCA_018584345.1 Thuja plicata
AGGGGGTGCGTTGATTCCAAGCTCATAGACAGATTGTTTTCTCATTGTAGGGGTTTATCTGTCTGTCTCAATCTGGTGAAAGTGCTTTGTGATTGAGTTGTAGGTGTTGTGTGGTGGTTGGAAGTTGAGGGACTCCTATCTCCTCTCATCTTCTTTTCATCTGTCAAGTTTGTCTTTCTTCCATGGAGAATCAAGGATTGTCCTTTTCTCAAGCGATTTCTGAGGATTTGGAGATGGAAGACCCATCTCCCTCGATGCATGCATGTGCTAAGGAGAAAATAGGTAAACTCCAACATGGGGAAGGATTTTCATCTTCAAATGGGTATGTTCAAGTCTAAAAAGTGAATGGTTGCTTGGAGAGGTCCAAGGATCACCCAGTTTTCGTTATTCAACATGAGAAAGTTTCGAAGGATGTTGAATATTGGTGCAATCATGCTCTCATATGAAAATTAATGGGTCTTCACCTTTTTTTACCTGTGTTAGAATCTTCGGGCACATAAGGTTTGGAACCCTAAAGGAGATATGGAGTTATTTCTAGTGGCTAATAACTATTTTATGGTGAATTTTTCCAGCATATTAGACAAGAATGTGGCTTTTGAGGGTGGTCCTTATTTCTTCAACCAAGTGGGGCTCTTTATTAATCCTTGGCATATTGGCTTCAAATCTACTGAGGAGATCCCATCTTGAGTACCTATGTGGGTTCGATTGTCGAGGCTTCCGCTAGAATTCTGGAGGGAAGACATTCTTCATTCAATATCGTTGTTTCTTGGAAAACTTGTGGGTTCGGCTACACAAACTCAGGATCAAAAGGTAATTTATTATGCGTACATTTGTGTAGAAGTTTATTTAAATAATCCTTTACCAGATTCTATGGAAATTTGTCTAGGAACATCTTCTTGAATTCAACAGTTGGACTACGAGACCCTTTCATTTAGATAAAGAATTTGTCATGAATATGGTCATTTGTAGCGGAGATTCCCTAGAAGCAAATCTTCTCCCTTCGCTGTCTTCGATCCTCCTCACTCTGTTCTTATGGAGGATAAGAGGAAGGCCCCTATGCTTGATGGTTGTGTGGATAAGGAAGGTTTTTTTCCCGTTAAGCCTAGAATAAGGGTAGAGGAAAGAAGAGAACCTGGATGGATAGACATAATGATGGTACCTTTAATATGATTGATATTCTAGATGACTTGGTCCAAGAGGAAGGAATTCTAGTTGAACTATCTTCTGAGGCCAAGGTTTGGTTTGAGGTGCAAGCTAAGGAATCAAAGCAAGAGGGTCCAACTTTATCTTTAGGGGACCAACATGGTGGACAATTCTCTATGGAGATGCCTTCTTAGGTTTAGGATATCAGAGATCATAGTGAATCACAAGTTCTAGAGGGTGTATTGGGGATGGCTTCTGCACCTCCTACTAAGGTGGACTCTAATTCTATGAAGATTAAAAAGGCTTCTCCTGCCTTAGGCCTGTAGTAGAAACCCCTTAAAAAGGGGTTTCTAGACAAACCCTCTCAGAGTGGACAAAAGACTGATTAGGAAAAGGTCAAGATTAGTGGTGATACATTGGTTGAGTCAAGATCTGTGAAGCCCATTGATTCCCATTTATCTCAAACCCATAAATTATTATCTTATCATGGAATGTAAGGGGGTTGAACAACATCCCTAGACAAAAGGTTGTTCACAAATTAATTGATATAGTTTTTATTTAGGAAGCTAAGCTTTCAGTGGATTGTTTGGCTAATTATTCTCCTCGTGTCTGGCCCCAGGGCTATTGGAATGGGGTGGGTGATTAGGGTAGTTCATGGGGATTTTATTTTTTCTAGAACCCGAGGAAGGTTTCCCTCTTGTGGTGGATTACTAGCAGGTTTTCCATTTCTATGGCCGCTTACAACTTTGAGACTAGAGAAAGGTGCCTTTTCTCTAATATTTTTACTCCTATTGATCTATCGGGTAAGTCACATCTTTGGACTCATATACATTTTGTTTGGTCCTTGGATTTGTTTCTCCCTTGGATCATGGCTGGTGATTTTAATGTTGTTACTAGTTTAGATGAAAAATGAGGTGGGTTAGCTAGGCTGGACCCTTCTTCAAACTTGCTCAGAGATAATATTCGTTTCTTGAATCTCATTGATGTGAAGCCAATTAATGGTGTCTTTACATGGAATAATAGGAGGAGTGGTGTGAGGCTATTTTAGAAAGTCTTAATAGATTTATAGTCTCCTTCTACTGGGAGCATGATAGGTGGACCACTAGTTCAAAATTCTTGATTGGAGGGGTTTTGATCATTGGCCTATCAAGTTTTCAACCACTTCATATAGATTCACCAAAAATCCTTCTTTTAAATTTTAGTTGACGTGGTTGTCAGATCAATCTTTATGTGATCTTATGATGGATTGGTGGTATGAGGGGGGTGCCTACCCATGCAACAACCATGTGTGATTTTTGCAAGAGGCTTAAACATGTGAACTACAGGCTTAAGAGCTCGAATAAATAATATTTTGGGAACCTGCATTCTCAGGAGATGGAAGCTCAGTCTAAGTTGGATAATTTCACTTGTCATATTTTGGATCAAGGGATGACCTTTGACCTGAGTAAAGCAGAGTTCTTGGCTCTTAAGGATTTAGAAGAGTAGGAGCTGTGTGAGAAGATTTTCTATAAGCAGAAGTCTCGTGTTGATTGACTTCTGGAAGGGGATAGGAACATATTTTTTTCATAACTTGGTTAAGGCTTGGAGGTATGAGAACTCTATTTCCTCTCTTGTTTTTTTTAGAAGGGGTTCAACTCTCTTCTTGTGGATAAATTTCCATGGAGGTTGTCAATTATTTTTTTAATCTATTCACCAAGGAGGATCCCATAGCTATGGCCAAGGAGAGGGCCATTTTGGATTGTGTCCCCCTGTGGTCTTTGCTAAGATGAATGGGGATCTCTTGAGTCCTATCCTGTTTCCCGAATCAGAGAGAGTGGTGTTTACCATGAAAAAAGGTAAGGCTCCTAGCCAGAATGGGTTTCTAATCGAGTTCTTTCAAGAATTTTGGGAGATTATAAAATTTGATCTTCTTGAAGTGGTTCAAGAATCCCATAGTAACAAACAAATTCCTTAAGTCTATGAATTCTAAATTTTTTTTTCTCATACCTATGAAGGAGGAGGATAATTATTTGGATCAATTTAGGCCTATTGCTTTATGCAATGTTGTTTATAATATCATCACCAAATTGATTGTTGAAAGACTCAAACCACTCCTTTTTTCTCTGATCTCTATGGAGCAAAGTGACTTTTTTGGTGGTAGACATATTTTGGATGGTTTTGTGATTGCAATGGAGGCTATTCACTCTATGGATACCTATAAGGAGAATTATATGTTTATTAAACTTGACATGGCTAAAGCTTATGATTGGGTGAGCTAGGATTTTTTTGCATAAAATTCTCTTTGCTTTTGGCTTTGAAGAGGAGTGGGTGAATTGGGTTCTCATCTATGTGACTTCTTAATCCTTTTTAATTCTCATTAATGGGAAACCCTCTAAACTATTTAGTGCTTCTCAGGGTCTTCGGAAAGGGGACCCTTTATCTCCTTAATTATTCATTATCATGGCAGAGGGTCTTGTAAAATTTATTAAATCTTAGGTGAGGAAGGGTCTTATCAAGGGTTGGAGATGTAACAATAATCTACTCCCTATTTCCATCTTTAGTTTGTGGATGATATGAGCATGGCCAAAATTAATGAGGCGGTGAACTTGAGGAGAGCCTTAGACATATATTTGAAAGCTTTAGGTCAGAGAATTAATGAAGATAAATCTTCTATCTATTTCTTTAACACTCCTCAACTTATTTAGAGAAGGATTGCTAGGATCCTTCGATTTTAGATTGGTTCTCTTCCCTTGATGTATCTTGGGATTCCCTTGGCTTTTGGATTTCAGCATAAAGATTATTCGTAGGGGATTTTGGACAAATTTTGAAGTAAGATTAGTCATTGGACTTACAGGTGGCTATCTTCTGTTGGGAGATTGATTCTCCTAAACACTATGGTGAAGAATCTCCCCATTTATAGGTGCTTTGTGCAGGTTCATCCTTCCACCTTTGCGAGATAATTTGATGCTCTTTCACACCAATTTTTTTGGTCAGGCATCCTTATTTCCTCTAAGTGGATTTTAGTCAATTGGGAGTCTGTCTATAGGCTAAAGCATGCTGGGGGCCTTGGTACCAGATCTATTGCTTTGGATGTCAAGGCCTTGGTGACCAAGCTATACTAGAGGTGGTGCAATAATCAGAAACATGAATGGGCCAAGTTTCTAGCTCACATGTATCTTCCAGGTCCTGATAGCCATGATTTGTCATGCCTTGCTCTGTTGGGAAAGGGCTCTTGTATCTCAGGCACTCTTAAAAATGGTGCTCAACTTATTAAGGATGACCTCTTCTAAATTTATAATAGAGGCTCTGATGCTCCATTTTGGCAGGACTCTTGGCATGGACACCTTCCCATTCTTTCTAGATTCCCTTACCTACAATCCCTTTTCCATATTTTTATTGATGTTGGGTGGATTAAGGTGAAACATTTTAAAATGGTTAGGTGTAATGGTCAGGTGAAGGTGACTTTCTAGAAGGATCCACATGAGTCTTTGAACATTCAGCTTCATTGAAGCCAACTCCAGCCATGTCTCCTTTAGGTTTCGGTCTATCTCCCTGCTCATCAATCTTATCATTGCTTGAATGAAGTTTTTAAATATGTTTCTTTTCCTCAAAAATTTCTCCCTTTATGATCTGGTTATATTTCTCTACTTCCATATACTTGTTCTTGTAATGATCAATTTTAGTCTTCATTTGTCCCATCTGAATATTAGCACCTTTTAAGGTTTCTTCAATTTTGTTTCTATCATTTTTTACCTATTGAATCTCTTTAGCCATTTCAAAATAATTAGTTTCATGATCAAGCTTCAAAGTATCTTTCTCTTGTTCAAGTTGTTTTATCTTATCTAAATCCTCTTTTATCTTATCCATAATATCTTGTCTCTAACTCCTGGATAGTTCAAGTTTTTCTTTTAGTTTCTTAATGAAACCATCAACTCTTCTCAATTTGAATCTCGAGTCACCATTCTCTGCTTTAGTCTTATTAAGGTCTTCAAGTGTTGCTTCAAAGTTTTCTTCCAAACTTTTAGAATCCATCTTGATCTCCCTTAAGTTTTATACTTTCTCTCCAAGGGCCAATAGCTCTGATACCAATTGTTAGGATTATGTAATACTGAGAGGTGGGGTGAATCAATATTACAACACTTTAAACTTAAACTTAGTAATTTCCAACTTAACCAAATAATTGTTGAAATGAAAAGAACATAAACATAAAACACACAACTCATAACACCATGAATTTATTGTCGAGGAAACCCTGACCAAGGGAAAAATCTGGTGGGGATGGTACCCACAAATATGTACTAAAAGTATTTGTCCTTGTTAGGAGACCTAGCCCTGTTAGGAGCTGAATATTGCATTAGCATATTTCCTTGTTAGAGGAATACAAAAACCCAGTTAAAGGTATATTGAGCTCATTGCTCATATAACCAGAAATATGATTCTGTTACAATGATTTCTCAATAGTGAACAATACAAGCATCTGCTATGCTTAGGTAATTCTAGTTGTAGCTTGCATCACCATCTATCTGATTCTGACATCACAATTATTTCATTTGTTCGCATCCATACATTCCATCATATCCATACTTTGCTTCTCAAAAATCTCTTCGTATATATACATCATTATATGTCCAGCCGGCTTCCAATGGATCACAAAATAGAGTTAACACTTATACAAAAATTAAATACCAAGTCGGTGAACATACACTATCAAAAAATATGTAATCCTCAATCTGAATCCAACATAGCACATTTGGACTCCACATTATACTCTCTTAATCATCGCAACCTTTCATTTGTCCTCTATCACTGTTACTCTGTCTTTGCATGTCTTCAACATACTATAACTTACTGCGATCGACTCCAAAACATAACAGACCTTAACTGAAGGTCATATACATCCCAAAATAGCTTCTCCTAAGCTCACATGCCTTCATTCACCATATACGGTGCTCGCTAAACAAATCTGTACTGCTATACTCTGTAATTCTGCTTTCTAGACTTATTCATTTTTCAAGCTATAACTTCAAAACTATGTTATACACCAAGCGACCATCCATACTAGATGTGTTGCCATAAATGAAAACTCTAAAGTGTTATAGAATATTCATGAGTGAACCACTTTCCAACAAAATCTTGGGGGTATTTTTCTTCTGATAGTTCTTCTTAAGCCTATTTTGGTAAATATGGAGATGATCATAGGCTTTCTAACATTGTTCATTGAGAAAATATTATTGAGAAAGTCTTGTTATGTGGTAGTCTTCATAAAAAATGAATTCCTTTAGGGGTATATATATAAATATGGTAGTTCGACCTCAATCGAGAAGACAACTTCAACATCGTAAATAAGGGAATACAAAGTGGCACCAATAGGGGTGCATACATTGGTTTCATAAAACCCAAATGGTGGTTTGGATTGGAGGTTCTAGTTATGACCAGAATCATTGAAAATATTTGTAAGGATACTTATAATGGTTTTGCTATCTACTTTAGCTTGTTCATTACATTGTGGGTAGTATGGGGAGGACCAATGGTGTTGGATGTGGAATATTTTGCAAAGGTCATGCATATGTGGATTTTTAAAGAGAGTTCCATTACTAGTGATGATGGTGGATGGAACTCTGTAGAAACAAATGATATGGTATAGAATGAATTTGGAGACTTGAACTGCTTCAACCTACTTGGTGAAGTATTTAGAGGCAACAATAATGAATTTATCGATGTTAGAGGATGGGGGATGGATCTTGTTGACGAGGTTGAGGCCCCATGTGGAAAAGGGCCATGATGTAGAAATGTATTGGAGATCTTATGCCAGTATGTGAATTAAATCACTATGCTACTTACATGACTCATATCTCTTGATGAACTCACAATAGTCATGCTCCATAATAGGCCAATAGTATACCTCTCTTAATATTAATTTGACTAGGACATACTCACTTGTATGAGCATCAAAATATCTAAAATGCACCTCTCTCATTACAAGATTAGCCTCAATAGAATCTAAAAATATACCGAGGACATTATGATAGCCATGATGATATAGGTTATCTCCTATCATGGTGAAATGAGATGATAAATGTATGAGGCTCTGGCATTTTTTATAAGTAAGATTCAGTGGAAGGGTATAATCTTTAAGATAGGCATATATGTCTTGGTACCTAGGAGATTAGGGACCAAAATTTTTGCAAACATCTCAGTGTGTAATATTTCAAAAGATGGCTAGAAAACCTACTCAACTAAAAATTCATAGCATGGTTTATCTAGTTGTATATCAATACGAGACTCTAAGTTTTCTATAGTAACGGTTGCCCAATTCTCTATCCCAAGAATTTTCTCAAACCTTATAGACTAGAAGTATTTCTAGAAGTCATTTACCGTCCTTTTATATGGAAGTAATTTATCTTCCTTGGTGTAGTACTCATTATTAAATTTTTCAATGATAAGTTGGGAATCACCATATAATTGAAGATCCCTTATACTCCATTTAATTTCTATCTTGATACTAGTAAAAAGACCCACATACTTAGCAATGTTGTTGGTACACTGGAATGTCAGTTTGAAATATTTTGGTATGATGCTACCTTGTGAAGGAAAAAAAAGGACTCCAACACCTAACCCACTAGAAGTATAAAACCCATCAAAATAAAGTTTCCATGTAGGTCATTCTGTGCCTATACAAAATTTCTCATTAGGAAATTCTATCACTAGTAGATAAGGATCCACTAAAGGAGTATCAAATAGATGATTTGTTATAATTTGGCCCTTCACTACCTTTCTATATGTGTACTGGATATCAAAATCACTTAGTAGTATAACCCATTTTTCCATATGACATGTAAGGATCATTCTAGATAATAGGTATTTTGGAGGATCAATTTTATAAATGAGCTTGATGGTGTGATTCAAGATGTAATGTATCAACTTTTGGGAGAAAAATACCATAGCTATACATGCCTTCTCCATATGTCAATAATTAAATTCATATCTAGCCAAAGTATGATTGTTGTAGTATATGGGATACTCTTTACCTTGAACATTATGTTGGGAAAGTAATGCCCCCAGCGTGACTGTCTTATGAAAATATGAAGAAGCATGAATTACCCTAGAATTGGTGGTACCAAGATAGGTGAATGAACCAAGTATTCAGGTTAATATTGTCAAAACCTTTTTAGCAGGGAAAAACTCATTTAAACATGGTATCCTTTTTAGAAGATGTGTGAAAGGTTGACACTTATCTACCAACTAAGAAATAAACTAACGAATAGATTGAACTTGCCTTGAAGACTGTATAATTTGTTGTGTGCCTTAGGAGATGGATTGCACCTAATCACTTTGACCTTGTTGGGGTCTATGTCAACACCAAATCTATAAATAAAAAAACCTAGGAGTTTCCTCAATCTAACTCCCAAGTCACACTTCTTACAATTTAGTTACAAATTATCTTTTTCTAATCGCCCAAATAAGTGCTCTAGAATGGAGGGATGCTCAATTATTACCTTATACTTTCTTAGAATTTCATTACACAATTTTCCATAATCTCATGGAACATTACACTCATGCTATATTAGCAAGTGACACTAACATTCTTAAGCCCATATGACATAACATGATAACAAAAGGTTCCTCAAGGGGTAGTGAATGTAGTCTTATGTTGATCTTGCTCAACAATCTTACTATGGTTGTAACTGAAGAAACCATCCATGAAGGAAAGCATCTCATGCCTTGCTATGAGATAAAAAAGGATATCAATATTAGGAAGTGGGAAATCATCTTTAGTGAAAATCCTTATTGAGATCCCTAAAATTTGGATATGAATGAATACCCTCAGCCTGCTTAAAAATAGGTACTAAATTGGATATCCAATCAGAGTAGTCAATATGATGAATGAAATTGACATCCAATAATTTCCCTAGTTCAGCCTTAGAAAGAAGTTCTATCCATGGTTGCATCTTGCTAATCTTTTTTTTACTGGTTTACGCTTAGGATTGATCACTAAGTAGTGGAAAACAAGATCAATATCCAAGCTTGGCATATTTTCATAAGAGCATAAAAATTTTACAACTCACTTATGAAGAAGCTTAACAAAAAATTGATATCCTTGTTAGACAATGAAGCTATGACATAATTGATTTGAAGATGCTCAAGAGTTCCCAAATTTTCCTATCAGGTCTCTTCTATCAAAATGGAAGACTATTTTTTACATATCTATAATAGGGAGAGGGGTATCCTCACCCTCTAGTGCGTTAGAGAGGTTTTCACTGGAAGATACCTCCTTTATTTTTACTATTTATAAATCCGGAAGGTTCCTTTGAAAGATTTTTCCCAAAATATTGTCTTTCTTTTTTTTTTCTTTTTCTTTTTTTCACTTTTGCAACTAATGACATCCTCTCCCACAAAGTAACCTTGGAGATCAAGTTTTATAAATAGTGTGAGAATAATGATCTCTACGTGTCTAACATTCAGTAACCACCATTAATTATAGGAGTATTTCATTTCTTTAAAACATATCAAGATGTGCTATAGTATGTTGGTTCTAATCAATAAGTTCAAGGTGATAAAGGGTAAGGTGAATGACGATAATGGAGGTGTCAAATAATGGAGTATTTGTAATTGGAGGAGGTATCTATATCAACATCATATGGTTTCTTGATGACCTCCTTATGTATGTCTTTGATTTTAATGAGGTCATTCTCAACGCTTTGAGAGGTGATTGTTGAGGTTGATATTTTATTGGAGAGATTCCCAAATACACCCATGGTTATTAATATTAGGATCTAGTTCTAAAGGTCTTCCCATACCTTGTTCTTATTGTCCTAAGAAACCATCTTGATAGTCCCATTGTTTGGTAGGAAATTCAGGGGACATTAGATACTTTACTTTGGAATAACTAAGACAAGATTTATTGTCTTGAGGAGGATCTCTATACAACTACTAATTTATGTCACCTTCAATCACTTCATTATTGAATCACCTCTAGACTGGAATGTTGTAGGACTAAACTCTCTAATAATAGGTTCCTTTCTTTTCTACAAGTGTATAGGTTTGGCATGATTATGGGGATATAAAGGCAACATGACCATTATAAAAGTTACTTGCATGACATATTATCCATATCCATTACCATTGATCTTGAGTTGGGAGAAGGAAGGTTTGATGGATGTCTTCTCCTTAGTGGAGAGGAGCATGGAATTTGGGTTAACATATAGTGCAGAGAGTTCACTGCAAGTATATCCAATGGCAATTCCCATGTAATGATTTGTATGGGGGAAAGAAGGCTCATGAATATGATAATATGTGAATGGTTGTAGATAACCACAAATGATAATATTCGTTCCTTGATAGGGGAACATGGGGCACTATTGGAATGTGGATTAAATGGCCTACATTCCAAGGATCCATGGGTGATCGAGGAGAATATTAAATGAGATATCAAGATCAATGACATGGAAAAATGTATTCTACATGGTTGGCCCCAAAGTAATATAAAAGTTTATCATACCAGTTTAACTCCATCCTACATTGTCATAATATTTAATGGTGAGTGTCTAATTATACATATCCACAAGAGTGTACTCATCATGTTGAACAAATCTCAATGAATAAAGATTTAGGGAAAAACCATTAACAATCAAGATTCACTTCATAGTATGTTTCTTGATGGTGATCTCAATATAGAGCGAGTGAATATGAGTGGGGTCATTGATAATTACATTAGTTTTGGTGAAGCTAAGGTGGTAAGTGGAAGAAAGGTGAGCTACCATTGTTTAAAATTGGGTAGGATCAATATTGCTTGGAAATCGAGCTTCTTGCATAGTTTGTGTAAGGATATATTGATGCACAAGTGA
Organism: Thuja plicata; assembly: GCA_018584345.1. Classification (NCBI taxonomy): domain Eukaryota; kingdom Viridiplantae; phylum Streptophyta; class Pinopsida; order Cupressales; family Cupressaceae; genus Thuja; species Thuja plicata. The sequence continues at coordinate 501,528 of MU213448.1, forward strand.
GGACTTGAGAAGGTCTAAGATACAAAGATGTGAGGGAAATATTCTAAGATATTATATTATGTTGATGTGTGAGATTGAGGAGGGGTAGGAGCTGAAGGAACAAAATTATCATACAAGTTTCTTTGGTAGTTGTCACACATTGATTATCTACCCCTTTGACAAGAATTATGTTAACATGTTTCTCTACATAGGATATACATCCAATCATATTTACATAATCAAATGGGACCGCATTATAACTAATGTGATTAGTAGTATGTAAATCTCTGGAACCTAATGTATGATCAAAGTTATTATAGCTTCCTCATTATGCTTAGAGAGGGAATCTTGATACATACTATGTTGTGTGTTTGGTGATTTTTCATTGCTACGATTGACATCAAGTTTTCCTTGACTAATACGATCTTGGAAATATTGTTAGAGTTTCATGCATTTATTGGTAGCTCATCTCTCAATACAATGGTAATTACAATACTCATTTTCCTTATACAATGCAGGTTTGGGTTTTGATTCATCAAATTGTTGTGTCTACAAGTATATGACCATATTATATGATTTTATCCTATAGAAGATCACATCTATAGATTTTTTCAATGGTGTAAACTGATATACTAGGTGCCTTGTCCCATTGGTCTAGACTGATCTAGGAAAGTGATACAATTGGTTTGATTGATCAAGGCTTGATGAATTTGATGATGAAGATTCCATTATGGTAGATTGATGTATGTTTGTGGAGGTTTGTTTTTAACCACAACCACTTGGACATGTCTTGAATTAGTTACATCATCTCCTACAAATTTTTTATTTTTATTCCAAAGTCTAGATTTGTCATTGTTTGATTTATTTAAATGATCTTTCTAAAGTTTGGTAACTACCTTGTCAATAAAGGTTTGTTCAAAAGATGGTACCTTGGACATGATATTCTTAAAGGTATTTGCACAATTTAATCAAACATAATACACAAGTTGTGAGTGAATATTATCTATGAATATATGAACCAACTATTCATCAGGGATTTTATAGGGGAGATTACCTAAAAGAGCTCTCCACCTCTGGATATAATGTGCAAAACTCTTGCTTGGTTTTTTCTTAGGTTGATAAATATCAAGCATGGAGATATCAAGTTCAAAACTATACTAATAATGGGCAACAACTTCTCTAATAATTTTGCAAATGTAGTTACTAAATTCTATAACAATTCAAGGAACAACTCCAAGGCAGACCCACTAGTACTTTTTGGAGATAATCCCGAAAGGTAATTATCACTATATGAGACCTCTTATCATGCCATATAGAATTATTTTATGTGGTTGTAAGGATCAACCTTTTCTCTATAATTGTCAAATTTATCCATTTAAAAATGTTTAGGGAAAGACATAGTAATGATATATTCATCAAATGGATAGGGAAAAGCTCCTCAGATTTTAATCTCTTCTATGAATTATTATCCTTGAGATCTTTGAAGGTTTCCTTCATCTCTTCCCATTTAATGTTGACAAGGATTTGATGTCTTTTTCTACCCAACATACTAAGATTTGGTAAAGAGATGTCATATTGATATGCTGACGTCTAATAGTTAACTTGGGATGGATGCAAATATCTATATCTCGTATACACTTGTTGATAAGTCAAGGAACCATGTTGGATGAGAGGTGGTTTATAGGTGGGCCCATATTCGTTCACATGAGAAGGTTGTTAATACGTGTGACCATGTTGATGTCATTGTAATGGATTCTAATATGGGTTATTTTGATGTATAGGGCCAAGAGGATAGGTGCCCCCATTGTATGTAGGAACATAGGTATTCCCTAATTCACCATATGATGGAACATTAGATGTGATTCCTCCTCAGATTATAATCATTTTGTGTGATGTATGAAGAGGAAGGTGTATGAAAATAGCCCCTGGTTTCAGTAGAGTGATATATTGTGAGATTACTTCTAGTTGTGATTGCAACATGATTGGTGGCTATGAAACCATTAGGGGTTATAATAGTAGCTATTATATGAGTATGTGAATTCACCATAGGTGTGTATTACGAGGATAATGGTACTACTACATATGTAGATTATGATGATTTGGGCATATTCATACCCACAATCATAGGTTGTGCAAAAGGTGGTGGTGCATAAATTGGGATCCCATAGATGGGTGTAGAGTATTGTGGAAAAGTATTGGTTAAATTGACCACATGTATATTAGGGAACACCATTGTATGAACTACACTTATAGTGTTATGAAATTCTATAACTGAAGGAATCAAAGTAACAATTTCTGTAGATTACACGATGAGTTGTGTGTTAGGGATCAATCCTCCTAAGAGTTGTGTTGATGGTAGCAATCATACTGAAGGTGCAAAAATAGTTTGAAATGGTTGATAATGAACACTAAGTGTATCAAGAGGTGGTGGTGGTAAAACATTGATTGTATAGCTTGTTGTGGTGGAAGAGATAATGATTGAGATAATATATGAGGTGGAAATGATGATTAGGTTATTTGTTGTGGTAATGGTGAAGGTAGAGGTGTTTATTATTAATAAATATTCACACATGTAACTAAAGGTGGGACAACCGGTTGTTATGGTAATGAAAAAGGTGGAGTTGGTTGTTGTTGACCAAAAATCATAGGTATAATTGGAGGTGGGAAAGTCATTCTTATGAAAACCATGTTGGAAAAGATAGCGTCTTTGCGAATCTCAATAATTTCATCAACTAATATAGCATTACCTAGGTCACCAAGGAACACATTAATGGGTTCAACTTGCGAATGGGGAAAATTTAAATTATCTATCATGACCTCTTCTAGTTGGACTTGATTGAAAGGATCAAAATGGGTAGAAATGATTCTCATGACAATGGATGGAAGAGTTGAACCATGATTATCTGGGAGTCAAGACCCCTAATAGGAGACTATGGAGGTTGTTCCATTTCACATCTTGTTTGTGAATGAGTCTTTAAGGGCACGAATTGTAGAAAAAATGTGTACGAAAAATGAGTGACATCTTTAAAATCAAAAGATTGGGTTTGATTTTGGATTGATAGATTGATGGATTGATTTTATCAAAGATGAATGGATTAAATAACCTAACACTCAGACGTGAGTCAAAAAGCCTAATGGATGGAGTGTTAAGATGATTACTCAAGGTAATGTATTCAAGAAACAAGACAGTCAAGATAAGTTGAAACTCTAGAACAAAGTGATATGGATATAACAGCAAATTGACTAACTGTAGACAAGATGAGTCAAAGAGAAAGGATGTTTTTTAAAATGTAGACAATTAATGCCTCTGTGATATGAGGTCAAGCATGGATAAATGGTTGGATTGGATTTATTTGATTGATTCAATTTAGATGATGTTTGATTAGTTTGATTAATTTTATTCGATTTGGTCGACTGATGTGACTAACCCTTGACTTAGGAAAGCAATAATAATGATAATTTGGATCAAGATGAATGATAATGCCAATGTTATTTGGATAAAAAAAATATGGTAATGAAGATGTGATTTGAATCAAGATGATAGTAATGATGATGTGATTTGGACTAAGGTGGATAATGATCAATGTGATTTTTTATCAATATAATGATAATGATGATGCTAAATACGCAAAGAGTCATGTTTCAACACAGAGAAAACCTATTGAAAGATGATACAAACCCTCTAGCTCAAAATTTTAGCAATTTTTTGTTACAAAAATGCAAATCTGTTGGAATATGGCGTGAGCCTACAAGAACATAGTACAAACTCATTGGTTCAAAATTTTGACAGAATCTTGGTAGAACAAGACAATCCTACCGGAACACAAAGTGAACTTTTTATAATACAAGTAAGACTTATTAGTTCAAATGCTGATAAACTTGTTTGAAAAAAAAGACTCAAACTATCTGAACGAGGGAAAAAACATACCAATTTACAATGTAATCCCATTATAGTACGAGGTGTGGATGAATATGAATAGGTACAACAATCCTTCTAGTTCTCATATTAGTCCCACAAGAATAAGGTGTGATCCCACGAGAATAGGCATGAAAATGATTGCACTAAGTTTATTGAACCCATTGAAAGATCAATCATTCTTTCTGGTTTACACTAGAAATCCATGGGAACATATTGCAATCCCACTAGATTGAGTTTAAGTTTGAATGATATTTTTGACAGACTTTCTTTTGAAAAAATAAAAGATATTTTGTGTCACAAGAACTAGAAAAAAAAACACTTGTCTAAAATATTTTAACACTGTTAGATTTGCTGAACTGCAAATCAACCCAAGAAACCTGCATGCATAACTGTCACGAAGTAGAAGCAAAAGACAAAAGACAGAGGAGAAAGAAGAAGCTATGGCGGCCAAAAAGGCAGAGAGTTGAAAACCATATTGCAAGAATAAGCTTCTATTAACAACAATAAAATGATTACAATCTCTATGAAGAAATGAAAGCGGTGATTCCTTATAAAGGATACCGAACCCTAAAAGGGAAACTTCTAGGAAATAGAAACTGCCTAAGTGAAACTTAAGCACTAAAGAGTAATGACTTAATTAATTAAATCAACATGATTTAATCAATAAGCAACTAATGATTACTCTAACACCCCCCCTTAAGTGTAACTTAGGGAGAAGCAAAACAGCTAACTACTGCAGAAAGCAGGAAAGAAGGGTCCCAGCAACTACGCCTGATCAGGTACCCAAAACATAAAGGGAAAAGATTTCCCAGAGAAAGGAACAAGAAAAGAGCAACAAGCATCTCCGAAGCATGTCTGAAAACTCTATCAGAAGATACTGCTGGAACCCCCACTGAAGTGCATGACCAGGTAGAGAAGACAAGTGTCTGAAGAGCTAATCAATCAAACCAGGAAGCAATAGAACCAACAGGTGAACCCCCCCATAATGCTGAAC
>MU213456.1:39694-50497 GCA_018584345.1 Thuja plicata
CATTTTGTTGTGGTGTTCTTGGTGCAAAAACCTGTCTTTTTATACCATGCTCATTACAAAAGTTAGTGAATTCATCTGATATAAACTCACCTCCTCTATCTGATCTCAAACATTTTAGATCCTTACCGATTTTTTTCTCTACCAAAGCCTTATACCATTTAAACATCTTGAATGCTTCAGATTTATCTTTTAGAAACATGACTGTCATCATTCTAGAGTAATCATCAACAAGGAGAATAAAATATCTATCTCCGTAATAACTCTTTGTCCTCATAGGTCCACATAAATCAGTATGGACTAATTCTATAATTGCATGAGATGTATGAATTTTTCTTTTGAAACTAGACTTTGTCATTTTACATTTTTAACAGTTTTTACACATGATGTTGTTGGGCTTGGTCATTGTTGGTAAGCCTCTGACATTTCTCTTTTTTCTAATTTTAATCATGTTGTCAAAATTCATATGACACAATCTTTTGTGCCACAACCATATTTCCTCATTTGTAGAAATCAAACAAGTGGATTCAATATCATTAAGATAGAGTAAGTTACCTTTTGTCTGCTCACCGGTACCAATCAGATTTCCAGATTTGTTGAAGATATTTGCCTTCTTATTTTCAAATGCTACTTTGTGACCTGAATTATTCAACTAAGAAACACTCAATAGATTATAATTCAATCCATTTACCCAATAAGCATTCTCACATTTTATCTGGTTATTCAACATTATTGTTCCTCTACCTTCAACTGGAAAAGGTGTGTCATTTCCCATTCTTACTTATCCACCTTTGTAGTATTCAAAAGTCTCAAAAAATTTCTTATCACTGGTCATATGATGAGTGCAGCCACTATCTATGATCCAAACATCATTTTTACTAATTTTAGATATGAGAGTTGTTTCTAAATACCTTTCTTCATCATAATATGAATCATCCTTTATAGCCACAAACACCATCTCAATATCTTCATCAGATTCGGTGTCAGTATCATCATCCTTTCATTTTTCTAGGTAGCTAACCTTCTTTCCTTTGTCCTTGTAGTCTCAAGTATCTCTTCTTTCTGATTGTCGGTATCTTCTGTAATCACCTCTTTCAGACCTTTTCTCAAAAGATCTGCCATTACTTCTATCATCTTTTCTTTTGTTAGTACATCTTGCAGAAAAGTGTCCAATCTCTTTTCAATTAAAACAAACAAGTGGTAATTTACCTTTGTATTTACCTTTTCCTCTCTACATTCTTCTGGCCATAAGTGCTTCAATTTCATCAAGATCACCTTCTTCATTTTCACTATCACTATCTTTTCTTAGAGTGTCTCTGTGACTTGATTTACTTATTCTCATAGAATTTTTAAATGCAGACTCTATGTTTGGTAAGACACTATTATGAAATTTATTCATTTCAAATGAAATCAGTCTTCCAATTAAACTATCTAGAGTAACATTTTTATTTGCTACTGCTCTCATTTCTTGAATGACAAATACTCTAATAGCATAGGTAGGTAGTAAGGTTCTTAGAATTTTACTTACCATTGTATCTTCCTCTAGTTTACCTCCAACTCCTCGGATAGCATTGACAACCTCTTTAATTCTTGTGTTGTACTGAGTGATTTTTTCTCCTTCTTTCATTTTGACATCATCAAACTTTCCTCTAAGGCTTTCTGCCTTGGCTCTCAAAACATTTGTCACCACCATGTACAAGCTTCAATTTGTCCCACATCTGCTTTGTAGATTTGCATTCTTTGACATCTTAAAATTCAGCATCGGAGAGTGAGGAAGCGAGCTCTATCATCACGCCATTATGTTCATGCTTCTCTCTCATTTGTTCAACTGTTGGTGCTCCTGTGGGCAACACATATTTAGTTTCAAGGAATTGAGTAACATCATTACCAATACCTGATAGGTGGAGTCTTATTCTACTTTACCATGAAGAAAAATTAGCTCTGATACCAATTGTTAGTAATAACTGAGAGGGGGGGGGTGAATCAGTGGCCTCAAAAATTTATCCTTTAATCGCTAACCACCAATCAAATAAACCTTAGATTATTAAGTCCCTATAAGATGCATGCAATGAAATACTTATAATGATTAACTGTCTGTCAGTTTTCCTTGTATGTCCTTATTCTCTCTGATTACCAATATGTAGTATAACTATTTACCAAAATATAGTAAATAAATAGAGTATACTAATATATCTAGAAATGCATATGTGAAATGTAAAATAGTAAAGTAATAAACCATACACACATAACACTTGGATTTTAATGTGGAAACCTTGTTGAGGGAAAAAACCACTGGGACTGGTACCCAAAATTTTCACTTTTCTGAAGTGAGCCCTGTTAAGAGATAACTCCGTTAAAGGTTACAAATACACTGTTAGGTGTGACCTTGTTATAGGATTTTATACATATAGGTTGTCACTTAGTATCGGGCAACTCAGTTTGCTACCATCCTTGAATCAGCCTCTTTCTTAGACTTTCAATAGGATTTAGGAAAATCTAGTGCTACTTTCATGAATCAACATTTTTTGCACTTCTTGGGATGTACCTCAATATATAGAAGACCATTAAGTCCTTCTCTATTAAGAGACTTGATGCTTCAATGGTTAAACTAAAACAAAATGACCTATTTCTAATGCAACTTGAATTGCATATTTTCAGATCTATCTAAGTACATTACCTCTCTGATCAATATATCAGTTCAATTCTTTGTGCTCCACACTTTCTACTCTGTGATGTTGTGCTCACTATTTGTTGGTGTCTATAGAATTCCTTATCTCTTCCTTCAGCTTGATTGATCAGTACTGCATGAAGTTATCCTTCATCAGTTTCTCTTCAGCATCTTATTTTTATTCACTCCCCTTGTTATTTTGAAATGAGTTAAGCTTGTCTCTTATATAGACATGATATTTAATGTTTCTTGATTCTTGGTGTGAAAAATAATCCAGCCAATCTGATTTAAAGCATAACTCCTGATTTATCTCGTAGTTATCTTCTTGCCAACTATACAAATCTTCTTCAAATCAATCACTTAACTCTGGTTGAATAAAATAATAAAAACAACTAGTTAAGTCTATCTTTAGCTATTGCCAGCTAGATATTTTGTCATTTTTTGAACTCTATGTTCCATTGGTCAACTCTTTAGTTAGTCGTCAGTTACAACTACCAGTTATGTCGGTGTGACTCTAGTTAGATTTGGGATCTCCATCCATCGGGCATCATTGGATTTTTACTCGTCGGGCAACTTTGTTTTTAGTTTGTCGGGCAACCTAGGCTTTGCTTCATTGGGCAACACTGTCTTCAGTACGTCGAGTATCACTGTGAATTTTCTTCTTTGGATTTACCGATGGTGTGAACTCTGTCAGTGTTGTCTGTCATTTAGTGAATACTTGACTTTTATGCATTGCTGAAAGCATAACCTTTGTTCCATTGATTCTCTGAAGTCTTTGTCATTATGTACATGACCATACAGATTACATCAAGTTGACATCAATGAAAATACAAACCATTAACTTATTTAATGCCTTGCATTATCTTCAACTTAGCATTATCAAACATTCAATCAATTATATGTCATCAGTTGGGAGATGAATCGCCTAATAGATTAAATTCTACCTTGTAGACCCCTTAGTTTCCTTAGATTGGTTGGTGGTGGCATGTCAAGGATGGCCTTGGCCTTTTCTAGGTCTACTTCGATGCCTCTATGTGATACAATGAATCCCAGAAGCTTTCTAGTGGTAACCCTGAATGCACACTTTTTTGGATTTAGTCCTACCTTGTATTCTTGCATTCGATCAAATATTGGCCCCAAAACTTGTAGGTGAGATTCCCTAAGCATTGATTTTGCTAGTATGTATTCGACATAGTTTTCCATTGTTTTATGAACTAGATCATGGAATATCATGGTCCTTGCCCTTTGATACATTTATTTTGCATTTTTAAGGCCAAATGGCATTACGTTCCAGTAGTAAGTGCCCTAGGCACATGTGAATGCAGTCTTGTGTTAGTCCTTTGGTACAATCCTAATTTTTTTATATCTGGAGAAGTCATCCATGAGTGATAACATTTGGTGCTCTGTTGTTAGGTCAACTATAATGTCAATGTCTGGTAGAGGAAAGTCATCCTTGGTATAAGCGTTGTTCAAATCTCTAAAATATGTGCATATACGGATCTAACCATTATGTTTAGTTACTGGTACTCAATTGGATATCCAATCTGCATATGGAATTGGTCTTATGAATCCTACATCTAGGAGTTCCTTCAACTCTGCTTTGACAAGTAAAGCGATATGCGAATGCGTCTTTCTTAATTTTTTCTTGATAGGTTTTGCATTTGGTAACAATGGCAGGATATGTAACACTAGCTCTGGATCCAGACCTAGCATGTCTAAGTAGGACCTTGTGAATTTGATTTTTCTTTCCTTGAAGAAGCTAATGAACCATTCTCTTGCCTTTGATGTAAGTGATTTGGCCAAATAGATATGTTTGAGGTTATTTTGATTACCTATGTTGACTTCCTCTGTTTCCTCAGCTAGTAACGCTGAATTTTCCACTATTAAGGGGAGGATTTCCAACTTTCCATCCTATGGCACCTCAGAGAGGTTTACACTAGAAGATACGCCTTTTATTTTTTTTCTTATTTTCATGGTCAGAAAGTGCCTTGCGATTTTCACTTACTGACTGTTCTTTATTTCTTTTTATTTTTCTTTTTTGACTAGAAAGAGGAGCTTCCTCCCCAAAATAGGTTGATCTATCAAGGTCAATAGAGAAGCCTCCTTTTTGGTCCCTAGATGGCATGCCTTCTCAAATTCCCATGAAGTCTATGATGGATTCATCATTCTCAAACAAATCTATGTCAAGTTGTCCTTAGTGGTCCCATTCTATCAGTTCGGGGTAGACTAGACAAAGGTCCTCATTCTTCTTGGATAAATGGGACCATGGTGATAGTTTTGACAAAACGGTAATGTGATGTGGATGCACCACTTAAGGAATTATTATCGATATGTTTATCGATACATAGTTGGTCTTCTATGGTGATTTGATCAAACATATCTTCAAGGTGTATAGTACTAACGAACCGAGGGGAATAATCTGGGATGGTTGGCTTAGAATTATAGAAGGATAATCACTCATACTCATGGGAATTGGTCACGCTATTATTCTCATTAGATGTCTCACTTTCCATATCATCCTGGATAGTTTGATTAAGGTTAAATTGGGAATAAGAGGTTTCCACTTCTGATGGCAATAACCATTGGAGTATATTGCTAATTAGGGCATGTTCCAGATTTTCCCCCCTATATAATTTTACAATTTTCTCTTGGTCTATGGGTATGTCTTGGATGGTAGTACTTGTTCTATTTTTTCTGTAGCCTAACCCTCTTTTGTTTCTCTAGGTTGGTAGTAAAGATATATCCATTGAGCCTTGTTGTCTTGCCCCCAGGCCAGTCGTACCATCATATCCAAATTTTTGCAGCATAGTGAATACGACTCTATATTTTGAAAAGGGTATCTATGCTTGAGGTATTTCTAGCAGGTCTTGATACAACCAAGTTTTGATATCTGAATAGAAAGGGTTCTCTTCAGCTATGTCCCCCCATTTGACAAATTTGGTTGGTGGACATTTGAATAGAACTACTTCCAGATTTTTAGATGTTGTCACTGGTTGAGACATGCCATATGATCTTGGATTTTGAGGCATGTTAGTGATGGTAAAAGTTTCATCATAGTTGTACTCACCACATCCTTTGTTTTTAATTGATATTTTCCCCACCTTTCTTGTTATATCTTTGGGAATAGAATCAGAGGCAAAAGGAATGCTTTCTTTCTTATTTGAAGGTACTTTATTATCTACACTGCTTCTAATGGTGTTGCGGTATTAGAATGGGTTTGGATCTCCTTCAATGATTATCTCTGCCCCTTGGTATGGGAACTTGATGCACTGGTGATAATTTTAGGGGAGGGCTTGCATCTCATGGATCCACAGCCTTCCTAGAAACGTGTTATATCCCAAATCCAAGTCTAGGATTTGAAATGGGGTGTTCTTTATGACTGGGCCTATAATGACTAGTAGCATGAGGATACCTTTTGATGATCTTTCATCCTCATCAGATGCCCTGATATTTATCCTCCTTGTGACATCAATGCTAGATTCAGAATAGCCCAAGGTTTTTATTACTTTCAAAGTACATATGTTTAACCTGACTCCACCATCAATGAGGATTGTGTGTTTGTGAACTTGGATAAGTGGATGTAAGGGATCATTATGCAGAGGCTTGTGTGGCAGAAATTCATAGTCTGTAAAGTTAGCATGCTTATTGGCAGTGATGTAATTTACCATGGTTTGGAATTTCTCTATAATTATATCCCTTGGGATAGCTACATTTTGAAGGGCTTGATTTAGAGCTTGCTTGTGCTGTGGGGATATGCGCAAGAGGTCGAACATAGATATATGGGCATGTGTGCACTTTTTATCTGATCCACTAGACTTGTTTGTGGATCAAAGTTTGTTGGAGGATTAGCTGGTGTAGATGAAGTGGGAGGCACTCCTTTCAAGACAACTTTGGAATGACGTGTGGTGACAATGCATTTGGCATTTGGATCTCTGATAGTAATTGTAGCCACTCAGCTATCTAAAGGATTAAAACAATTGATAGTGTTATCAACATTAGCATAGGTGTAATTCACTTGTTTATACTGTCCACGAGACCTTGAGGATTTCCCTTTGTTATTATCATGGAATGTATTCTTGAAGATTGTTTGATGAGTTGTACCCTTGGATTGGGCATTTGTGACATTGATAACCCCTTGTTCGATCATTCTTGTATGAAATTATTCAATTGTTAGTATTTGGGTGTCATGTGTCCTCTTACCCAATGATATTCACAAAATCCATTATTATTCCACCACTTTGGTTTCACAGCACCATGTTTGTATTCTCTAATTTCGGGCAGAGTGATAGTATTGTTTGAATCAGCTTTTTCAAGGCTAACTCTATTGACTCCCCTAATGGTGTGTAGTCTCGTTTAGGAAATGGAAACCTTTGTGGGAGTTGTGTTTTGGGTTAATTATTGGACAAAGTTGTTGGTTTCACAGTGGGTGTTTGATTTTGAGTGTTCACTTACTAAGTGTTCACCATGGGTTTTTGATTTGTCATAGGTGCTCCTTGTATTAAAAGCTTGGGTTGGCCATAGTTGACATTTTTTACGTCAATGACACCATCATGGGTGAAATTCTTGTTCTTTTTCCATCATTTGGCTTTATTAGTTGTATTTTTGTTCATGTTTATTTAGGTAGGGTCTGCAAGGATACCTCTCTTGACCAGGTTTTTCTCATAGCAAACTCCTTGTTTGATGAGTTGCTTAAAGTTTGGAGTAAGCTGCAATTCCATGATAAATAACATATTTGGGATCAAATTGTTTATGAACATGATATGAGGTCTTGTTTGGGCACATCATACATTATTTTATTTGCAGTGTTTCTCCATCTTTTTAAGAATTTAACAAAGAATTCTCCATCTCTTTTCTTAATGCCATAGAGGTCCTTGATGCTGACCTTGCATTTGATGTTATCATGGAAGTGAGCTATAAAAAATTTGGCCAATTATCTCCAAGACTAAATTCCATGGGGTAGGTGTGAGAACCATTCCATTATTGGTCTAGCTAGACTATCTAGGAATAGTTGCATTAGGTAAGTCTTGTCATGTGCAACCTCAATGCAGCTAGCAAAGAACTCTCTCATATTCTCTACAAGGTTGGTAATGGCTCTGTATTTGTCAAATTTGGACACCGAGAAGTGAGTGGGAAGATGAGACATGTGAAATGAGTGATCAAATGGGTATGGGTACAAATCCTCTACTGTGTAGGACTTGGTTTGCCCCTGATTTTGCATGTCCATCATTTGGGTTTATAGACTTTGCACTTGCTATATCAACATGTCTGTTTGAGATTAAGGAATTTTTGTGGCATTTAATCTTTGTGTCACTGTAGGTGTAAGGAGTCACCTTTGTGTTCCTTGAGTTGGGACATATGATCTATTCCTTGGGACTTGATATTGGTTCCCCACTATGTGATTTTAATACCGGGGCATTTGATTGGTCCAAGATTGATGTTATTGTTGTCGTTGTTGTTGTTGTTGTTGTTGTTGGGGTTTTTGTTGTTATTGGGGTTGTTTTTGTTATTGTTGGGGTTTTTGTTGTGATCCATGTAGGAATAAAGCAGTAGCCTTGGGTGGAAGTTGACTGAATGTCAGACCTGTAGAGATTGATCCCTATGGGAGCGAGGTATTGAGCCCAAAGCTAGCAGGGATAGACTGCAGTGTCAGAATAGTCACAAATGGGTTGTTACTTGTTTACAAAATTGAAGACACAACATGAGTTCTTGATGTAAAAGGCCATGAGGCCAATTCTTGACATACACTAGTGACCAAGGGTGCACTTAGTTAGGATCATGTCATGCTTTGTGTGGATGATGTGCTAGCTTGATTTGCAGAGCTAGTTTGGTTTGACACAGTCTGCACTGATGTCATTATCCTTGATGATGGAAAATTTTGGGATATCATGTTGATTTTAGATCAGAATAGATAGCTTTTAATTTTTCTTATATAACCTCAATATATGTAATATATTTAATCACAAGTTATATATATATATATGTTAATATCAATATTCTTCAGATTAGATAAGTGAGACTCCGCGCATTGTTTTTGTTCTATATGCTTTTTTTATCATATCAAACAACTAAAGACTATATATATTTATGACACATACCACTATAGAGACATGTCTCCTTGAGGAGACATGACTCTTTAATGTCATGTCCCTTACTACATTAAACATTTATACTTTTACTGTAAGTTAATCACAAATTAACCCAACAACTCATGTTGAAAACCGATGACATTAATCGGTTATAAATACAATAAGTTTATAAACCCCATTATATAAATTGCAACTGATAACAATCAGTATTCAAGCACACCGATGTCAATCGGCTTTAACACATCCGATGACAATCGTTATTAATAAGACCAATGTAAATCGGTATTAGTCAACCGATAACAATGTGAGTTTGACTGATGCTAATCGGTATAGTATGAGATATTATTTTATCAGTTATAATATATACATCATATATATATTGATATATATATAATAATTTCATTATTATTATATATATTGATATATATAATAATGTCATTATTATTATATATATTAATATGCATATATAATGTAGAACAATATTATCATATTGTATTCTCAATGATGTTTATTCAATTTAATATTATAATAAGATAATGTTAAATATATATAATAATATATAGTAGAAATGTTCATTATTATCATACATATATTAATATATTATTTATTTATTTTCTCATAATATTAAGATCATTTTATCTGATCGAAGCTATAAAAATCAACACTCCCTCTTAGCTAGGGAAGATAAAATGCATATCACAATAAGTTCATAAATTGTTAAGGTTTTAATTTTGATATCACATTACTGTGATGTCATAGATATGGGCTGACTAGGAATATAAAGTCTCATGATATTCACCATAACTCATAGATTTATAAATATCATCTCATGATATTGGGAGTATATGTCACAGAATATCAAGTCGCATGATATTCTCCAAATACTCGGAGTAATGGCCTACCAACATCAAGTCACATGATGTCCACCAAGTACTCAATAGTTTACAAAGATATCATACCATGATATTGGGAGCATTGGCCTGTATAATATCAAGTCACATGATATTCACCAAGTGCTTAGAGTAATGGCCTACCAACATCAAGTCAATATGATGTCTACCAAGTACTCAAAAGTTTACAAAAATATCATATAATGATATTGGAAGCATTGGCCTGCAGAATATCAAGTCGCATGATATTCACCAAGTGCTTAGAGTAATAGCCTACCAAGATCACGTCAACATGATGTCCACCAAGTACTCAAAAAATGTCCATAGGTAATGTGCACTTACCATAGGAACATTCATATCATCTATCATGATCTATTTCAGCCATCATACGATGTCTATCATGATAGAGGATCAAGTTATTGTGAGATCGTCACCTTATGATAAATTTAACAAATACAAGTGATAATAATTTGGAATTCATCACTTCCTCAAGATTTACACAAGGCCCAAAAATAACATAAATATATTCATTAATACAATAATCAATTATTACAATCATATCAAGTTTACCTTAGAAATGTTCCACCTTCATCAGTGAACTCCCTCTTAATCACAAGATATCAAAAGTTCTTTAGAATACAAGTTTCTCTGAATGCAAATCGGAATTACTAGCTTCAGCAAGGGAAGCTTGAATTTTCAGCCTGTCGGGACATTTAAATGCAGTGTGACCATATTTGTCGCATCTATAACATTGTATTGTAGAGAGGCCTCTAGATTTCTTAAACATTTTTTTACCATTAGAGTTCATTTCCCTTTTTCCTTTTCAATTTAGCATTGAGTATCTGAATATCTTCATTTGTGGGGTCCATCTTGATTCCTCTAGATGTTAGATTGCATTCTTCTTGAATGCAGTCATCCTTTAGCCAATCAAACTTTGGAAGTTTGGAGCGACCACTTATTCTTTGTCTGAATTTTTCCCATGACATTGGAAGTCCATTTAGAGTTACCATAGTCAAATATTTACTATCATACATTTGACCAATTATTGAGAGTTGGTTTCTTAATTCTTTTATCCTCATAAAGTATGAGGTGATGGTCTCTCCTTTATTCATTTTAATATTAGAGAGTTGATTTTTAAGAGTAAGAATTCTGCTAGTGTTGT
>MU213456.1:66824-79577 GCA_018584345.1 Thuja plicata
TATGTGGATGCCACATAAGTGCCACTTCATCCAAGCCTCTTCCTCTCTCCAAAAACTCTATAAATAGAGGCCTTCTCCTCTCATATTTTCATCTCTCAATTTGCATTGTTATCATGCTAGAATTGTCATAGAATCTCATAGTTGTCTTTATGCTAATGTTCTTAGATGTTAGTTTCATGATTTTCAATTGTTTAAATCATCTTAGAAAGCATATTCTAGGATTTTAATTGGTTAATGAATCATAGTTTATATATTAGCATATGCATATCATTTTCATTATCATAGCTTAGATTATCATCTTGCAAGAAGATTTGAGACTAGTTCCTCATACTAGCTCTTGAATCTTTCTTTCTTGATCTCATAATCTTGCATTTGCATTGGGATCCATAGTACTTGTGTGTTTGAGAGAGCACACTCACATCTAATCTAAATAAGAAAATCAAAATGAGTAGAATAGGGTGCTTTGTTTACTCATTTTTAGCTTAATCTGATGTTATTTGGTGTCTTTTATTGTTTTCTTGATCTCTTGCATGCTTTCTTAATATGATTCATGTGCTAATCTGCTAATGTTCACATGTTTGAGCTTGCTCCCAACAGGTTGAAGGATTCCATATACACATTCTGGCATGCCTGTGGGACCCACATACCTAGAACTTCTCACTTCGTATCTAATTCTTCCAAATTTTGTCAAAAACACGGATCGACTTCTCTGAGATACACATAGAGGCGTTTGGGAAAATGTCGGTTCTTCCTGAATCATCGTTCAGCATCTCCGCAAACCAGCATCTTCGACCTACATCAGAGTCTTTGCGTGACATTAAAATTTTGAGACTTTACTGACCCTATTGCTCATTTATCAAGTTCATTTGTGTTTCCTACTGCTTTTCAGTATTTGGTCATTCTAGTTTTTAGCATAAGTCAGTTTTACAAGCAGTTATAATGGCAAAATTTCATTAAAGGGAACACTTTTTCTTGATTAATCATTAAGAAATAGCGGTTTTTAAGGGGTTAATTAGTTTCAACATAGGTTTTTTGGACACATTTGGAAGCTAATTAAGAAGTGAACATAACATGTGTCATTTTTTGCTATGTTTTTGTGTTTGCAGGTAAATTGACATTTGCAGAAATGTTGGTTCATGAACCAGTGTCTGTGATAAAAGAATCGGCGTCTACGCTTTGTGAATTAGTGTCTGCGTCTGGTATAACGATTTTCTACCTTTTTAGTGTTTTCTGGTTATTTCACTATCACTGTCATTTTTGAACCAGAATATAAAATCAATGTCTGCACCCTAAACCAGCGTCTGTGCTCTGGAAGAATTTTATTTTGTGTTTTGCTAACAAATTTTTGAGTGGTTTTTGTGCTAACACTTGTCAAAGATTATCCTTCAAACTACTAACTAGCTGTTTGCAGCACTGCTTGTCAAAGACGCAAAACTAAACAAGTACTCGCGTTTGTCTTGCAGGTTGCCTTGATCCAAATTGACCAGACGATTGTGTTTGTAATCTTTTCTAGGCACTTAGACTTAATTAGGAATATCTTTTGTCTAATCCAAAGAGAGTGTTAGGGGATTATGCTCTCTTCCCATTTGGGAAGATTAAAAACCTAGACACACTTACTTTGTGTTAAACAAATAAATCTTTGGAAACAAATAAACTTGTCTTACATATTTGTGGAGAAAATGATGTTGGATAGGAGATTATACTCTTTTCCCATTGTGGGAAAATAAAAAATCTAGACCCTTCTTATCGCCAATCCCATTTACTTCCAAGTTAATCCTTTAGTTGGGCCTGTCGGTTGAGAAAAAAATCTCCCAGGAATGACCTACATGAGAATGAGGTGTAAGCCACACCACCCCAACTCACATAAATCAAATTTACTCCTTGGGGTTAAAGCCTCAAGAGTCAGTTGGCATCTGAGCTTATACTCAGCTCTCGTCTAACTTAAGTACGGCCTTGTGGTCTCAATCACGTTTACATGACCACTTTTGTCAAGAAGCTCTATGGGGCTATACACCTGAATCGTGCTTGTGTGGACATAGAGGATACAATTCAATGGAGATCCATACTGAACACTCTAGGCTTAGAAGCTACCTGGAACACCCCCAAAAGGTGATAATGCTTGTGCAAGGAAGATAGTAACTTCCCCAAGATCACTCGTACATTCATGCCACCCTAAGCATTTGGAATCGGATAATACGACGTCATGACTGGAACTATTGCGTGCTTGGTGACATTCATATTTTGATTAGCTCTTGTGTGTGTGCCTAAGATTATGAGCATGTATTTTCATGCTATGCCAAATTCTTTAGGTATATTTTGTGCTTGAAGTGCTTGGAGAAATTGACAAATCCAAAACACAAACAGAATATCCAACTTTTTAATTTGTCACGTGCTTGTATCCTTCAAGGTTGCTTTGTCCCTTGTTGGATTATTTTTAGACACATGCTGGTTATTTTTTGGTTTTGATTATGTTGAAATTGGTTCTTTCCATAGAACAATCATATTGAGAAATAAGAACACGATCAAGCTTTTTTCCAGATTATCAAAACAAGCATTTCGGTATTTCACGAGATATGTCCTAAGAACCTCAAACTATTCATCCAAGATCAAGATCTACTTATAGGACATGAAAGATTCCAAGAAACACAAGAAAGTGAAAAATTCGTTACCACCCGTGCAAAGAGAACAAAAGAACACAACCCGAGAGGCTACCAAATACCAACACATTGTCAATTCTGTCAAGCAAGAAATCCATAAATAAGAACTA
Source organism: Thuja plicata (assembly GCA_018584345.1). Lineage (NCBI taxonomy): Eukaryota > Viridiplantae > Streptophyta > Pinopsida > Cupressales > Cupressaceae > Thuja > Thuja plicata. The sequence goes on from MU213456.1 coordinate 69,592, forward strand.
TTTGAAAAAGTGATCTATAACAACAAGGTTTCTTGTTTCATGGGAAAATATCATCTAAACTCTGCTTTTGTTGGATTTGAACAATATGACTAGTCAGTTCACCACAACAAACACAAGTTCCTCCTCTTCTTAAGCTCACTTAGCTTGCATTTTAGGACCTCCCTTAGGTTTCCATCTTTAGGAACACACCACACACTCATCCTAGCATGATCTTGCATTAACCACTTCAATCCTAATCAACCTAGCATCATCTTAGTCATCATTCAAAGCATCCCTAATCACATCCCTCTCTTAGGTATTGCATACCCTTTTGAGTTGCTAAAACCTACATCTTAATCAAACCCCATCCTTGAATGTCCTTAAACTAAGCATTGTTTTGGGATAATCCCTTTTGTCTTTTGCAACCTCATCACCTTGATCAAAAGGTTGGTTTGCATTAACAAAGAATCTCATCCGCCAAAGACCACAAGTCTGTCTTAGGTAGATAATCACATCAACTTGATCCTACATTAGGAAGAGCAACCCTTGATCCTTGCATACGTCAATTCATCCTTAATCCATAGAAGCGCATCCATCATCTTAAGCACATCCTAATCCTAGTGTCATCATCCTTAGTTTCCTAGGTGCATTCTTGCATACATCTTACATCTCATATTCCTTTAGCATAATCATTTCATGCCACCTATCACACGAGCCTTTAAGAAGAGGAAGAACATGGATCCTAATCTTGCCACTAGCTCATCAAATCCTATGACTGAGAACACCAAAACCATGGTCACTTATGTGCCTCAACCCAATGATCAAGTCGAACATATCTAGGTAGACACTAATGAAACTCCCACTCTAAGTGCCATGGAAAGTTTTATCAATCATATAGCGCTTGTCCACATGGTAAACACCATGAGTGGATGTAACAACAACCAGGTACTCTTGGACATCCAACAACAAGGACTTCAACTTCCACCTTGGATTATACCCACACTTTTCACACAACCTATGGCACCTCCAGGAGAATGTCCTTATCCTACCATAAATGAAGTTTTTGATCCACTATAACAAGCCCTACAAGTGGGAACTCTTCTTGTGCAAGTCATTCATCCTTCTATTCCACCTTCCATCATACACACAACACCTACACCCACCTCGGGAGCCTCACCTCTTGAAACCACACCAACAGCGCAAATAATACCCCCATCATTATGCAAACACCTCTGCAAGACACATTTGCTCCTCCTTCACAAGCAATCCCAACATTCATTGCAAACTTTCCACCACCACCAGCAGTTAGCACATAGAAAACCACCATTCCATCCATTCCTACTCAACCCATTCAAAGTGCTACAACCAGTTCACAACATCAAAGCACCCAAGTATCCATGCCTATTTTGCCTTTCTTCACCACAGGCATGCCACCTACCAACCCTTATTTCTGCAAGGGTACACTTTTCCCGCTCCACTAGCAACACAACCACAATGAATGTCAATGGTTCCACCTCAAACTTTGTTCACCCCAAATCCTCCCACATTAAAACCATCCATGAATCCCTTTTTTGTACCCCAAATTCCCATCCAACCTATCCAACAACAATAGCAGCAACCTATCCAATAGCAGCAGCAAAAGCAACCTATCCAACAAAAACCTATCCAATAGTAGAAAATCACCAACCCATTCACATCCCAAGTGCAACAATAGCCAATCAACCCCTTCACAGTTACATAGCCTACTTTTCAAAATACACAGCAGCCACAACCACAAACGCAGGGGGAAAATCCCTTCATGGCACAACTAATGCAATAGTTTGCTAGTCCTTTTATCCAACCCGTGCAACAACAGCAAACTCATCCTACCAATTACATAGCCATGCCATCTTCCGCTGCATCACAAATAATTCCCCCTCCACAACAAGTTCTCACCAGGGGCATTCTGCCACAAAGCACCTATGTGGGTGCGCAACAAGCTCATACCACATATCCAATGTTGCAACAAATACAAGCATATTTCCAATAGTTGTAGCAATCTTATCAGATGCCAACACCTCCTCCATTTCAGTATTCCACTCAACCCTAGTTTCCACCGTAGCAACCCATATATAGTGACTAGCAACCACCCTACCAAACACCACAATATCCCCCACAAAATCCCCCATATTCACCATTTGATCCATATCAGGCACAAGGGAATCCTACAATTACGATCAACAATCCTCCCCCATAAATTAATCATGAATGGGAGGAAATGAAGAATGCTCTCAAAGAGATAAAAGCTGGGACAGAAGCCAAAACATTCAAGTTCGAAGAAGTATGTCCATATCCATTTGACCGATCCATCACTGCTATACCCTTCCCCAAACTCTTTGAGACCCCAAAATTTGATAAATATCAGGGGAAGGGTGATCCTGTGAGTCACGTAAAAGAATTCTACATGGCATGCCAAGAAGTTGCCTATAGCGATAACTTTCTCATGAGATTATTTCCCAAAAGCTTGGGAGGCACCGCCCTTGAGTAGTTTTACAAAATCCCTTACAGCACAGTCTCTACTTTCGCAGAGTTATCCAAAAATTTTGTGGCCCAATATGCGCATAACATTGAAAATGAACTCTCACTCCTTGAAATATGCAATTCCAAACAAAAGGGAGGAGAGAGCTTGGCCAATTATCTTCAGTGTTGGCAAGGGCTTACCACAAGGTTGTCTTGCCAACCCCCCGAACAACATCTTATCAAGATTTTCATTAACAACCTTCATTCTAAGCTTGCTTATCACATGCACATGAATTGTATACAAACTTATCATGATATCAGGATCAAAGGTATGGACCATGAATGAGGCCTCGTAGAGGAAGGTACGATTAAACACTACAAAGAATCCCAGCCTGAAAAACATAACAATGATTGATCATGATACTAGAATAAGAACAAGAACATGGTCACAAATGGAGACACTGACACCAAACATGTTCAGGTTGTGGTAGCTAGTCCTAATGTGCCAACCCAGACTTATCAACAAGACCCAGTAATGTATCCACAACCTCCTCCCATGTATCAGCAACCCGCTCTCACATATCCTAAACCACAGTATTAGCAAAACATGCACCCTCAAGGCATGCCCATATATCCTCCTCTAGGTACAGCCCATCAACACAACTATCAAGGTCCTATGAATCATACAAATGCTATCTCAGTCCCTCATAGACAAAAAAAACCTCACACTTCAAATGCACCACAACAAATGTTTACCCCTCTGGGTGAACCTATAGATGTCATCTTCCGCAAGCTGGTCCAAGCAAACCAAGTCATATATCCTAAAACACAGCCATTTGATGACTCAACTCCTAAGCCTGCTTGGTATAAAGACAATGAATACTTTGAATACCACCATGTTAAGGGACATACCACTCTCAAATGCATGAAACTGAAACATTATATCCAAGATCTCATTGACTGTAAGGAGATCAAAGTGGATTCCCCTGCTCAATCATTGCCAAATGCAGGCCTTAAAATTTATCAGAATGCATTCCCTCAACACACTTCTGGTATAGGTTCAGGAAATCCTACGCAGTCCTCTAATCAAGGAAATGGTAAACAAGAAGAAAATGTCAATCGAAAAGATTATACCAATGCTTATATCAATTATGATAATCTCATTGGCTGCATATCCCAAGTTTAGTCCTCTGTCAATGTCATCCATGTCAAGGGTGTCAATAATCAATGCGCAATCACCACTCATAGAGGTAGGATAACAGTTGCAGGTGCTGGTCCCACCCCATCTGCTGGGACCCAATACAATATTTTGGAACACCTAGGGAATACTCTAGCCCAAATTTCCATTCTGGAACTTCTCTGCACATCACCCACTTATTAAGAGATCTGCAATAAAGCCTTGCAAGAATCCCATATTCCCAGCAACATCAACCTCACTGAGTTCCAAAATCTTGTCAGACAGCTTTCTACATCTTGTGGGGTCTCCTTTAGACCAACAGACATCCCCTCTGATGAAACCGATCACAATCTCCCACTCTGTATCACTGTCATGGTTAAAAAAATTTCCATCAAATGGGTCATGATAGATAATGGCTCGGCCCTAAATCTGTGTACTCTAAAATTCATAAAATAGTTGGACTATACTGAGGTTGATATCATAAATGATGTCATCACCATAAAATCATATGACAACCTGGAGCGTACTTCTGAAGGCACCATTATCTTACCCATTCAAGTGGGCCCGATTATCCAAGAAACATTATTTCATTTTTTATCTTGACCTTCCCTACAACATCCTCCTCGAACGCCCATGGATTCATTCTATGTAAGCCATCCCATCCACCTACCATCAGTGCATCAAATTCCCATACAAGGGCACTAAGATCACCATCCGCGCAGATCCCAAGCCCTTCGCATACTGCAATGCGTTAGAAACATCCCTTACACATTCCACTCATTATCCCAGGATTGATATTGGCTCCTCTATTGCTAGCTCATCTCGAACCCATTCAAATCCAGAGACAATCCTCTCCTCCACCTTGTCCACGATCAAGATCAACAATAGAAGATGTGGTCAATACACTTTATCTGATGCCTTTGCAGTTGGAACACTGCCCATTGATCCTCACACTCAAGGTCGTCAGCCTAATTTAAGAAAAACCAAATCAGAAACAACCAAGATAAAAAATTTGGTCCTACCACTTTTGTATCACAAGGTACTTTAGTTTGCCAATAAATGGAACCAAACATCAATCAATGGATATATAAGGATCCACCACCCAAAGACACAAGTCAGCTTAATTACTTCAAAGATAAGTACCCCACAATGCACAAACTAGTGATAGAAAAATGTAATTATCAAGGAGGTGGCCTTGGTCATGAAGAGCAAGGGATGAAAGATCCCATTGTACCTGCCCAACTAGAAAAGCACCTGGGCCTTGGTATGGGCTCTGACACAACTGGGGGCATCAACGGGTTCATCAATTATTCCTCTTGTCAACCCCTGGGAAAAATCACTGACATCGAAGATATCCTGGAAGATAAAATTGTGAGAGATTATGACGATGTTTTTGACGATGAAACCTTCCTAGGAAATATTGTCCTACAACAAATTTCCATCCTCTTCATTGACCTCCCCCTCCACCATCCTGAACTCATAGACTGGGACCAACCAAGTGTCGTACACGTTGATGATTTCCAAAGCAAAGACACGCTCCTAAGCTTTATGGGAGCAATCAAGCAAAGCAGTGACTGGGGGAAACACTCAGCATATGTCTACAAGCTGGACCCAAAGGCATACTTTTGGGAAGAGGAGGACTTTAGCCACAAAAGTGATACAGAAAATTAAAATAAAAAAGAGAAAAATTGATCTTCTAGTGAAAACCCCTCTGGGGCACTATCTAATCATAAAAAAGTAAAAATAAAGGGCGTATCCCCTGGTGAAAACCTCTCTAAGGTGCCAGAGGATGAAGATTCTCCTCTTCCTCTTATTCAAGATTATAGACCTGAACAGTCATCAATTTTCATTGAAGAAACAAAACCTGTTAACCTGGGTACCAAGGAAAATCCTACCATCACATATATAGCAACGTCTTTGTCTGAAGCAGAAGAAAGTGATCTTATCACTTTATTAAAGGAATCCATCAACAAGTCCACATGGTCTTACTCCCACATGCTAGGGTTAGATCCCAACTTGGTGGTTCACCATCTAGCCGTGGACCCAAACATCAAACTAGTCAAGAAAAAGCTCACAAAGATGCATCCTAAAGTGGCACTACTTGTCAAAGCGGAATTAGAAAAATTACTCCACACCAAGATTATCCGCCCCTTTGACTACTGTAACTGGATTTCTAATATGGTTCTCATCGCTAATCTAGATAAATCAATCAGGATATGCACAGATTTCAGAGACCTCAATAAGGCATGTCCTAAGGACAATTTCCCTTTGCCAAACATAGACATGATTGTAGATCTCATAACAGGACATGAGATGTTGTCACTCATGGACGGTTTTTCTGGGTATAATCAGATCCACATTGCAAAAGAAGATCAACATAAGATAGTATTCACAACCCCTTGGGGCACCTTCTGCTATAACATGATGCCTTTTGGCTTAAAGAACATAGGGGAAACCTATCAAAGAGCAATGACTGTCATTTTTCATGACATGATCCACAAGATCCTTGAAGACTATGTGGACTATATCTTGGCGAAATCAATAAAAAGGGAAGATCACCTGGATGTTCTCGAATGTGTCTTTGATAGAATTGGACACTACTTCTTAATTCTCAATCCTAAGAAATGTGTCTTTGGAGTCACATCAGGGAAACTCCTAGGGTTTATTGTATCTAGACAAGGCATTGAAATTGACCCAAAGAAAGTACAAGCTATCATGGAGATGCCTCCACCAAAAACACTCCAAAAGCTATGCAGGCTCCAAGGAAAGCTATAATCTGTGTGCCATTTCATTTCTCAACTAGTAGACAAGTTCCAACCATTCACTCATCTCCTACGCAAAGATAACACATTCAAGTGGGATCCTCAGTGTCAAAAAAGTTTTGACAAAATCAAAGAATACTTGGCCAATCCACCCATCTTGGTACCACCTGTACTTGGTCGCCCACTCATCTTATACATTTCTGCTACTACCACAACACTGGGGGCACTCCTTACTCAATTGAATGATGAAGGCAAAGAAAGGGCCATTTATTATATTATTCAAACCTTAGTGGGTTATGAGCTCAACTATTCTCCTATGGAAAAAGCATGTCTAGCAGTGGTCTTTGCCACTCAAAAACTTCACGACTACATGCTTAGTCACACAAAAAATCTCATTTCAAAGGTGGATCCTCTCAATTATCTACTCTCCAAGACTATACTTACAGGTCAAATGGAAAAATGGGTTATGTTGCTAAGTGAATTTGATATCCAGTATGTTGACAGAAAATCCATTAAAGGGCAAGTCATTGCCGATCAGCTAGCTAAAGCACCATTGGCAGATGCATATCCTGTGATCACACAATTTCCAGATGAGAAATTGTACATGGTAGAAGAAAAACCAACATGGAAACTCTACTTTGATGGGTCCTACACAGCTCATGGCGCAGGGGCAGGAATACTTTTTGTCACACCTCAAGGTGACTACATTCCTATGTCATTCAAATTGGGATTTTCCTGCACAAACAACATTGTATAATATGAAGCGCTAATTTTAGGACTCTGCATGGCCATAGAATGGAACATCACATATATCAAGGTCTTTGGCAATTCCCAACTCATCATCAAACAAGTCCTAGATGAGTATCAAACCAAAGATGATAAGTTGACACCATATAAGCAGATAATTGACAAGCTGAAAGAACACTTCCTCCACTTGCAGATAACATAGGTACCACATCTACAGAACAAAGTTACTGATGCAGTGGCCACAATTGGCTCCCTTCTTGAGATTCCTCATGAGTCTACACAATACAAATTCTTAGTTGAGCAACTACATGCTCCCGCTTATGAGAATGATGAATCGAGTCATGTATGTGTCTTTGGTGGCCCCTAGTCCCCATGGTACCATGACATCCAAGCTTACCTACAAAATAGTATCATATCTCCCCATCTCACTGAAAACCAATGCCAAAACTTTATCTGAAGAGCATCCTGTTATACCCTCATAGCCAATACCCTATATTGTCAAGGTTATCGCAATATACTCTCTAGATGTTTAGATGAAAATGAAGCTGCCCAAGCTTTACAAGAGGTACATGCTAGAATCTGTGGTCCCCACATGATTGACATGGTCCTATCCAAGAAACTTCTATGTACAGGTTACTACTGGCCTACAATGGAACATGATTCTTGTGAGTTCGTCAAAAAGTGCCTCCCTTGTCAACAGCATGCTAATCTGATCCATGCTCCTACTCAGGACCTCAGACCTATTGCACCTCCTTGGCCCTTCACTTGGTGGGGTTTTGACCTCATTGGTAAGATTACTCCCCTCTCCTCTGAAGGCCACAAGTACATAATCATAGCTATAGAGTACTTTACAAAGTGGGTCAAAGCAATTCCGCTCACACTCACTACTGGTGTCCAGATATCCAAATTTATCCTCTATCACATTGTCTGTAGCTTCAGCATACCCTCCACCATCTTCACAGATCATGGTACACCATTTGAAAATCAACATGTCAGTGATCTCTGTGCTCGCCTCCATATCCATCACCGTTTCTCCAGTCCATATTTCCCACAAGGTAATGGCCAAGCTGAGGAAACTAATAAAACCATCCTTAAAATCCTCAAGAAAGTTGTCAATGATACTGGTCATGACTGGCACCTCCAAATTAATCCTTCCCTCTAGGCATATCTCACTTCCTACCATTCTCCTACTGACACTACTCCTTACTCCCTAGTCTATGGTGCTGAAGCAGTCTTACCAATTGAGGTTGAACTACCCTCCCTCCGAGTATCACTAAGAGGCCTGATTGATGATGAAAATTACCTGGTAGCACGACTCACACAACTGGATCTCCTAGATGAAAAGTTCCAGCAAGCTTATGATCACTTGATTGTTTACTAGAATAGACTCAAGAGGATCTATAACAAGAAGGTCCACCCATGTCAGTTCTAGGTAGGGGATCTTGTGCTAAAGGAAAATTAGAAAGTGGGTACTGATCGGGAAAAGAAAGGCAAGTTTGAAGTCACCTAGAAAGGCCCATATGTTGTCACTACATGCTTCAGTTCTAAGGCATATCAACTCTCCACTCCTGAAGGAGAACCATTGAATGATCCCATCAACATCATTCATCTTAGGCGCTTCTATGCCTGACGGCTAGTTGTTCATTCCAGTTTTTCTGAGAAAATCCATAAAAAGTATAAAAATTCATGAAGAAAGAACAAAAATAGAGAAAGAGATCAGCTCTAAACAAACCAAAAAATTTTACCTACGGTAATTGAAGGCAAATTCTATGGAAGAACCCAGAGCACTTTAAAGCACTGAAAAATAGTCCTAAAAAAATCTCTAAAAAGTAGAAAAATGAAGCTGAAAAAATGGTTGTCCCAATGAAAACCTGGTAAACAGGCACCGAGGCAATATCAAAAAATCAAAAAAATCAAAAAAATCAAAAAATCAAAAAGAAAAATAAAGAGAAAAACTTTCATCTAATGGTGAAAACTTGGCCATCAGGAACCTTGGACAAGTATGGGTGATGAAAACCTAGAAATAGGTGTCACACATAATGGACCATTCCATTATCTATCAAAATCTCATTTCCATGCATCCCCAGCACCATTTCCACATTCCCTATATTCCCTGGGTGTTCCATACGCACTAGTTCACAATGATCTACCTATCTCATATCCTGAGTTTTTGTACACATAGTCTTGTATATTGTCATTCATATGTTGTACTATTTTGAGAGCCCTAAGCATCAGTCCTGTATATTTCTTGAGTCTTGAGTTGCTCCTTTTCATACATTTGTTCTATAGTTTGCAGATAGTGCGCATTTGGTCAATCAACTTGGTAAGTCGACCCATCTTTCTGGAAATAAGTTTTGTGGATGTATCCTTCCTCCCATCAACTTAAGTATGGATTATTGTCATCTTTGGGTTCTCGTAGGATGTCTCTCTCCTCTTGAACTAATCAATCAGCACACACACCAATCACGTGCATCAAGGCAAGTAACATGATCTAATCAAATCTCGGCAGCAACTTTGTGTAAAGTAATCACTGTAACAAATCACTTGTAATTAATCCGCTTGATTTGGTCCTTGTACATTCATGACACATCCCATCCTCCCGCCATCATGCTAACATCCTAAGTCATGATCCTGCTAACATTCCCTGTCTGATCCTCCATAGTCCACCTGTCTGGTTTATCAGTTGATTGTGACACACATCAAAAAAAATAAATGAAACAGAAAAAATAAAAAAAAATAAAAAATAAAAAATTGAGATTCAAATGCCATAACTTGTTCAATCTCAAACAACTCATCGTCTGAGCTCTTCAGTCACACTTTTC
>MU213459.1:6853-22562 GCA_018584345.1 Thuja plicata
TTAAAGTGTCGTAAAGGGTCATAAGAGACTCCTAGGAGGGGCCAAATGAGCTTCCACCTTCACGTGGTTGGCCTTGTTAAGTAGAGAATGTTAAACTTTTCTCGAAACAAAGAGAAGCTCAAAATATATTTTTTAACAACATTTCACACCGTCGCAATGCCCGATTTGGTGGTAAAATATGAGGTGAAAAAGCAAAAGTACTGCCACATCCATTGAAGTGGGGATGGAATTATGTACATCTAAAGATTTAGAGACATAAATAACACATTATTTAGACAATTAGTGGGGATTCTTACTTGTTTAACTATAACTATGGAGCAATTGTATAAGTTTTGTTACCATTGATGATTTGAATCAAACTTTATGACTACTAGAAAAGCATTTCCAAGGGATCATAGATGCTCTATCCTACCACAGACACATGAGCGTTCCTTATCATAGCCTTAACACAAGCTCAATCTCATGAGGTTGTAGTGGACCCAATTGATCTAGATTGACCAATAACAACTTCCACTTTCTACATTAAAAAAGTACCACATCTCTCTCTTCAAGGGTGGGTTATTCATTACTACCATGTCATGTTGTATTCAATTGTATGTAGCTCTAATTGTTTATTGTCTAGTATGTAATCTTTAGCATATGTATCAGGTGACTCATGTGACTTATGTAAATCTTTAGAGAGAAATGTCATTGATACCCTTTGGATAAAGAGGATTGATACCACTTCTACCATCCTTTAAAAGACTGGTTTCAAAAGTTATAATACTTCATACAATAGAAGTTTTTCAGCACTCATGTGTTATGGAATTTAATGAACATGTACATATCCCAAATAACGCACATGAAATCATGGTTCCAAAATAAGTAAAACCACAATTACTGAAAATAGCGACAGTAGGACACTAAACTCTTAAAAACTGTAAAGCGACACTAAAAAAATGCATGCAACGTCGAGTCGTCGGCAATTGCCGACGGTTCGACATCGTATGCATAGCAAATTCGTCGCACCTCTGTCGTAATTTCGACACTCATTTTGAGACATTGTTGTGACACCTAAGCGTCGCTTTTTTAGACGTGCGATGAATTTGCTATACATGCGACGTCGGGCCGTCGGAAAATTACCGACGGCTCGACGTCGCATGTATAGCAAATTCGTCGCAAGTCTGAAAAAGCGACAGATAACATGCAACGCCTATGTGTCGTAATACAGACAGACGAGAAGCAACGCGTACGTGTCATAATAACGACAGACAAGATGCGACGCCTACGTATCGTAATAGCGACAGCTAAAATAAGTAACGGCAACATGGTAACCATCATAGCCGGCTCGTATTGTGATGCTTAGTACCATCGCAATAACGAAAGACGGTGCAACCGTCGTTAATTCCGACACCAAAACTGCAACACTGGTCTCTATCGCTAGGCCAATGGTAGAGTGTCGGAAAAGCGACGCATAGACGTCGAAAAGAGGCCTCAAATGTACTAGTGACAAGATGAAGATGAGAAGGAGGTTACTACTAAGCATGGAAAAGACCATGAAGATGGAGAATCGTTCATGTTGTGATGGGTGTTGTTGAATCTCAAAAAAAGAGAAATCGGAGTCAATCCAAAGGAGAAATTCATTTCAAACAAGGTGTAAGGTGAATGGAAAATGTTGCAAAGTCATTGTGACATGGTAGTACTAATGATATTGTGTCCAAGGAAATGGTAAGCAGACTGAAATTCCAGCATCCCAACTCATATAGAGTTCCATGGTTGCAACAGGAGCATCACTTCTTGTGAATGAACAAAGCTTGGTGAGTTTTCATATTGGAAACTATAAAAATGAATAATTCCAACGGACGCATGTCAATGATCTCTTGGGAAAACCATGGAAATTTGATAGGTGAAAAGAATACATGTACAATCAAGAAAGATGAGAAGGAGTACACTTTGAATTCAATAAAGAATGGAGAACGGGAGATTGAAGATAAATTCTGATGGACGAGTTGTCCAATGGATTTCCACCCATGAGGAGCATTGTCCATTATATGGATTTCCTGGTGCAAGCTTTCCAAATAAGGCACCAAAAAGAATGTCACCAAAGGAGAATGAGGAGATAAATAGGCAAGTGTAGGAGTTTCTTGATAAAAGGCTAATTAGAGAGAGTTTGAGTCTGTGGGCTAATCCAACAGTGTTGCCACCAAAGAAGGATGGGGATTGGAAATTGTGTACAAAGTCCAGGGAAATAAATACTTGATAACCATCAAATATTGGTTTCCATTACCAATAATGGACAATTTGATGGATTGCTTGAGTGAAGTGAAATACTTCACTAAGATTGATTTGAGGAGAGGTTGACATCAAATACAAATAAGAGAAGGTTATGAAGATGACATTCAAGACCAAATATGGATTGTACAAATGGTTGGTGATGTCGTTCAGATTGACAAATGCACCCAACACTTTCATGAGGTTAAGGAATGATGTTTTGAAATCATATCTTAGTAAGTTTATGATTGTGTAGTTGGATGACATTTTGGTATTTAGTAGAAATAAAGATGAACACTTGCAAAATGTTAGAGTTGTTTTACAAAGGTTGAAAGAAGAGGAGTTAATGGTGAATTTGCAAAAGTGTAGCTTTATGAAGGAATAATTAGTGTATTTGAGCTTTGTTGTTTCTAGTAGTAGTTTGAAAATGGACCCAGAGAAAGTGAAAATAATTGTTGATTGGTCTTCGCCAAAGACTGTGTTTGAAGCAAATACTTCCATGGATTAGGAAGCTTCTATTGGAAGTTTATCAAAACAAATAGTGGAATTTGTGCACCAATCGCACAAACAATGAAAAGTAACAAAAAGGAATTTGTTTGGATAGTTGCAATAGAAAAGAGATTCAATATTTTGAATGCAAAGGTGACATAGCAGCCAGCGTTAGCACTCCTTGGCTTTGATAAAGTTTTCTAAGTTGATTATGATGCAAGTGGGACAATCATAGGGTAAGATCTAAGTCAAGCGGGCAAACTAATAGCATACCTCAGCGAGAAGCTAAATGAGGCAAAGAGGAAGTACTCCATATATGATCAAGAGTTTAATGCAATTGTGCAAGCACTCAAGAAGTGAAGACATTACTTGCTACAGAAGAAGTTTGTGGTATATACTGATCGTCATGCATTGCAATACATCAATAACCAAGGTAAGTTGAGTCAAAGTATGTGAAGTGGGTTGACTTTCTCCAAATTTATTCCTTAGGTTTGAAGCATAAAAGTGGCAAGTCAAATAGAGTTGTGAATCCACTAAGTAGGAGGTGTTTGTTGCTGAATGAGATGAGAGTGAATGTTGCTAGTTTTATTGTAAGGGAGAGTTGTATGAAGAGAGATGAAAATCTAAAGAAGCTTGTGTAGCATGTGAGAGTCCAATTGGGACTGATAGAATTCCATGGATGAAGTATTATATACAAGAAAAATTGTTGTTAAAGGGTAAGAGGTTGTGTATACCTCAAGGTTCGATGAGGGAGAACTTGATGAAGGAGAAAGACAGTGGAGGTTTGAGTGGACATTTTGGAGTAAACAAGACATTGGCACAATCAAGTGAAAGCTACTATTGGTTGAGAATGAGTGCAGATGTAAACCAAATGGTGCAAGGTTGTAAGATATGTCAATACGCCAAGGGAGGGAGACAGAACACTAGATTATACCAACCATTGCCAATACTAGAGAGACCATGGGTACGCATCAGCATGGATTTCATTTTGGGGTTGCAAAGAACACAAAGAGGTGACGATATATTTTTGTTGTAGTGAAAATATTTTCAAATATGGCTCCTTTCATACCATGCCATAAGTGTAGTGATATTTCCCATATAGCTACATTGTTTTTTAAAGTAGTAGTTTTTCTCATGGCTTGCCAAAAGAGTATTATTTCTTATAGGGACACCAAATTTGTTGGTCACTTTTGGCACACTTCATGGAATAAAATGGGAACACAAGTGGGTTTCAGTTCAGGCTACATCCTCAAACCAATTGTCAAACTAAAGTTGTAAAGTTGTGATGGTTGGTTGGGGATAAGCCAACTCAATGGGATTTGATATTAGCATAGGTTGAGTCTACATATAATAACTCTATCAATCGAAGTGTAAGGAAGAGTCCATTCCAAGTGGTGTATGGGCACAACCCCAAGAGTATAAATGAGTTGAGAGATGCAACAAATTCGAGTATGAAGAGTGTTGTAGAAAAGAATTTTTCTTAGTACATTCATGATTTACACAAGGAAGTGAAGGAAAGCTTAGAAAAGAGTGCTGCCAAATATAAGAAATGTGATGATGTTCTAATGTGTTGATTTTCATTGGAGAGTAGAAAATTTTGAAGCTGATGGTTTAGTGATAGCACATTTGTGAAAAGAAGGGTTTCCACAAGGAACCTACAATAAGCCAAAGACGAAGAGAATTGTCTAGTGTAAGATTTTGCGGAAACTCTCATTGAATGTATATGAGATCGAGCTTCTGGTTGAAATTGACATTTCTCTAATATTCAATGTTGCGTATTTGTATGAGTTTCATGAGGGTGAATCAAGTGAACATCAGAGTACTCTTTCAGACTCACCAGATGCACCAAAATGGCCACATCAATTATCAAAAGGAGTTTGAGAGCCTTATCATATTGTTGATTCACACATTGCTAAGATGACAAGGAGGAAATAATACTGGGAACATTTGGTTCCTTGGAAGAACTGTGCAGCAAATGAGGCTTCTTTGGTCAATGCATTAGATTTGGTGAAGCATGGGATTCTACTTCCAGCTTTAGTGAAATGTTCATGAGCTACAAACTCATGGAACAATTCTTCGTACTTGTGGTGTTTGATGCTAGAGAACTCGGGTTCAATGGCAATCTGCATCACCAAAAAATTAATAAATTTGCATTTGTTTTCTAGTTGTTTGCTCACAGTTGGCTAAAATTTGGTTTTGATAGTTGTGTTTATTTCTTCTAGAGCATTTGGAGATGTTAACTTGTGTACTCAAATAAATCAAAACTTGAAACCTTAGTTGTCTTTGACAGTTTTTATTCTCACATTTACAAATTTTGCAATTGAAGCGAAGACAACTAGCTGTGTTGGTCTCTCAGCATGGCATGAAAGAACAATTTTGTTTATCTACTTTAGAAGACAAGAAAACGCCTGGCAGATGGAATATAAGTTGTGATGTTACAAGAGGAGGCGTTTTCTTGATTTGGCAGACAGAGAACTTGGTGGGGCAATGTGGCAATAGGGGAAGGGCGTATAGAGTGAAAGAAAACATTGTGTTGAAATTACAATGGAATTAGATGCACACAAAAGAAAGACATTCCCTGGCAAAAGAACCTAAAGGGCATGAAATGCATTGAACAAAAGGAAAAGAAACAGTTGATAGAGGGAAGGTTCAAACAAGAAAAGAACTGTTGCATGAGACACAAGGAGCGGTATTGCGTAAACATGGGGGAAAAAAAAAAGACGGGGCATTGAAGTAGACTAAATAGCCACGCACCAAAAATAAAAGACAAAGGAATGTTGAGTAGAAACACAAGAGAAGAATAGTTTTGTTCCAGCAATGAGGGCAGTGCGTAGAGTGAGAGAGTTTAGGTGAGTGAGATAAAAGAGGCGTGAAAAAGTTAGTAAACGGAGGTGCTAAGATATAAAAAAACAATTTGTTGTTGTGTATGGGGTTTGGTTTTGGAGGTTGAATGTAAATATAAAGATAATTGTTTGCAGGAAAACAATTCAAATATGAAAGTCAATTCAATTAGGCAATGAACTATTTGTTGGCTTCAAATTTGATTATTTAGAAGGGTGTGGTTTCATATATGAACTATTTGTAAACTACAAACTGCTTGTGAAGGGTGAGGCTTATTTGAAATTGAACAGAGTCTGTCAAAACTTAGAACAGTGAAAATTAAACAAATTGTTTCGTTGTTGTTCTTTTTGTTTGGATTTGTGACTAAGGTTGTTATCTCTTCCTTTTTGTCTAATAATGTCGAAAGAGTATTAAACTGCATCATGATACCACCTCTCATTGTCTATCTCTTTGATCTTATTGATTTAGGTCGCGTTAATGGCTAGGTTGTAAATTTGGTCATGTTCTAGTGGTTGTTAATGCAAGTGAAGCTCAGCTTGCACAATCCCATGCAACCATAGATGGCTCAAGGGCTCTTGGTGATTCTTCTTACCTTTCTCAATGTGGAAAAGTGTGTCCCTTCTCCTATTCACATTGTTCCCCTATTATGGTATGTGGGTAGGACATGATTGATAATGACATTTTTATGCTTGTTAGATTTAATTGCATTTAGCCTTCTCTCTCGAACTTGTATAAGTGGATTTTGTGTCCTTGAGGTCTCTCATTGGTGGCACAATTGAGCTTTAGCCTTATGTTAAGTGTTTCTTTATCATAGCCTTCCAATCTCCAAAGGATTTGAAGTTGACGTTGAATGGTAATTTGCGGTAATAGGCCAAGCAATTCTTCTCTCATGCGATGGTTTCCTTCTTGTAACCCTATCAGTATGCCAATTTGAGTGATCCCTAATCTCCCTCTTCAATTTTGGGAAGTCTCTTGCTTTAAGGGTATTAGCAATGCTATTGGTAATTTTTTGAAGTTAGATTCAATGTCTAATATTTGCCTTTAAATTTGCTCATGTTTGGTGGACATAGACATCAACAAGATTCTCCACGGGGATGTTGTCTTGATGATTGAGGATAGGTAGAGGATTTGTTTCTTGATTAGGAGGGACATAGACATCTCCAAGGCTCTACACAGGGATGTTGTCTTGATGATTGAGGATAGGCAGTGGATTTGTTGCTTGATTATGAGGGCCTAGCATTTTGGTACAAATAGTGATATGCTAGTAGCCATTTTTCTTTTAGGTGTCCCCATTATTGCCATAGTACTACAAACCAACTTGCTTGGTAGCAAAATGCCCTTCCTAATCATTTGAAAATATACGCTTTTGTTGTTGCTAACTCTCAAGTCAATTCATTCTCTCACCTCCCCTCCTTGTTGGTAGAACATGTTGTGATCTTAGAGGTTTCCCCTGGGGTTGGTACAATCAAGGCGACTTTGTCATTTCCTACTAGGACTTATCCTTCATAACCAATTTAAGCATCTCATGTCCCTAATGGGGGGTCATACTCTTGCTCAATTTGCAAATTTGGTGACATACATCTTTGGTTAATCACTCTTCCTCATTGTCGAAGGTGGCTATGGATGAGATGGCAATGAAGGACTCCCTTTTCTCTCCATATTCGAAGAGTTTGAAAATGGCATCTTTGATGGTTGTTCAAAGAAGGGAGAGAGGTCTTCCTAAATCTAATTCAAAATTCAATCCCTAAGATAAGGGTGTGTAGATTGCAAGGAATATGACATTGGATAGGTAGGGTGGTTTGTAAAACGTTCAGAACCTGTTTGAGTTCTTAGTTGTTTTGTTGTTGTTTAGCGATTTTTTACCTAACATTTCAACATAACTAGATTTTAGGAGCCCAATAAAACTTATTTGCACATTAATCAAAAACATTTTTTTCATTTTACAACAAAATAAAAAAACATGTATGTATGTATCTCTCTCTCTCTCTTTTACAACAAAATAAAAAAACATGTATGTATCTCTCTCTCTCTCTCTCTCAAACACACAAACACGTGTATGTGTGTGTATGTACATATATATGTATGTGTTTATCTATTTGCATGTATGTATGTATGTACATACGCACGTGCGCGCACACACATGTGTGCACACAAAATAAACATTTGTTTATATGGGAAAAACTACTGAATATATTAATTGCTTTGTGAATTTCCCCTTTTGTTCTCTTTTCCACTCGGAAAAGCTTTGGAACACCTTGTCTCCCAATTCTTACCAATGTGAAACTAACACTATAAATCCACTCATATTTATGTTAAGGCTTTTACGAATATTTTTTATTAAAAATAAATAAAAATTAACCCATGTAATTAATGTAACAAAATGCATGCATCATGTGATGATTTCCTCATTCATGTTGGTAATAGTTAACAAGGCAATTAAAACTTGTTTTACATTTTGGGATTTGGTGCAACTTTATTATATGTTTATTTATTAGCATGCCTTTGAAGCTAATTCCCTGTAAAACTTCCAATAGTTTATTCAGTTCAACCATTGAATCTCAATACTAATTAATATAAGCCATGTGCCAATCAACTTTTAGTCCACCTCAATTATGTGTAGTCCGTTTCCCTGCAAGATTATAAAAATCCCATTTGCACTGAAACACGTATCAACCATCATAAATATATGATAAATACATTGAGTTCAGCACAGAGTGCAAACTCTGGAAAAAAATATCCCCAAATACAAGATTGGCTATAAGCAATACCCAAATACAGTTTTGCAACTCCTGAATGATTTATCGTAGAAAAAGTTTAGTCTATTTTCAAATCTCTTTGTCAAAAACTTTTGAGAACAGCCTTGACTGAAAAGAGGGAAATAACGAGATTAACTTGGTAACATATTCGAGCTACGACTCATTAATGCAATTCTTCAATATTTCCAGCAACAACAAAAATCAAATGCAAGAACTAATGACTATACAGAGTTTTTCTTGCTAGTTAACCAATGGGCAAGACTCAGGATTGAATCATCGATAAAATAAACTGCTTGCCTAGTTATTTCAGTTTTATGTGTCAGGTTATTAAAATTGTCATAGTATGGTTTTGATATGCTTTGCAACACTAGATGTTACAAATATGGGCACTGATGTTATCTTTGTTCTACCCGCCTTAAAAACCTAAATGTTTCGGACCGACCCTCAAAAGATGCCTGTCAGATGTGAGTTGAAATTTTGAATGTTGTCTAACCTTCGTATTAGTCATATTATCTTTTTGCTCGAAGCTGCTTTCAGGTAACATTCCTTCGGCCTTATCATTAATAGATTACGCACTTTTATTTAGTTAAACCGCAGGGTAGAATTACGAATTACTACTGGATTAATACTTATCTACACCTACAAGAATTTCTTCACATGGGCAATATAAAAAACAGTTTGAGTAGTTATTTTAGTGAATAATTACTAATGCATTTCCCTCTAATTCTGTCATTAATTAGTTTTTTGAATCGTTAATTAGTAAATACAATAATACAATGATGGCCATTGATGCAGGATTGCATAATTTGAAATATTTTTTAGGAAGATGCTGGAAAATTGTTCCAAATGATGTGAGGGAAAAACCCAGGTTTGTGAAAAAAGTCTAAAAATTCACTGCTGATGTATTCGACCAACTAGGCATTTCAAAAATATCTTGACTACAATAGGATTTGGAACTCGTGACATCATTTCAAAAAAAGAAATTGTGTACAAAGTTCTGCTTACATTTGGTGGAAAACATTTTTTTAGATCGCATCAGTGCAGTGAGATTTTGTTTAATTTGTATTGCCTGCACAAATGCCATTCAGTCTTATTGAGTGTCAATGTTTTACATATTATATATAATTAGTTTTTAAGTTTCCCAACAACCGATACTTACAGCTTAAAAACCAAAGAATTACATGCTCACCCTTACCCATTCCCAAGGTACTCACTAAATGGATGAAAAAAAATTGAAGTCGTGACTCATGAAAACACATAATCTTATTCGTAATTGTGAGAACGTTGCTCTGAAATTTGACAAAATAATGAATTCTCTGCATAAACAAAACATCAGGAAAAGTCCACAAGAAAGAGTGAATTGACTGCGCAGTTATTTGCTAACATGTGAATGGCAGAAATTATTCATTGATTTCAAAAGCAATATCAATTTGATTTCCAGAGTGTACAAAACTCATGGCAACTGTCACTGTGCTCAACCTATCACGTCAAAAACCAAGCTCACTACCAGTTTCAACAAACCTTAGTCTGCCTTCAGTTTAGGCTTCGGTTTCAGTTGCTTTATCCTTGAATATGCAAAAACTCCAGCCAGAGCAATACTAGTTCCTGCAGTTCGTAAAAAGGTTAAGCTTTTAAAATGGAATCACACTGATATATTTAGTTCCAGCATATCCAATGAATTTCTTAGTGTTCACTTTAAAGAGAAAAATGTTGTCAGAAAAAACATACCGAGTGCATTTATTGGATCAACGGGTGTCCTGAAGAAAAGAACTGAGGTTACTATGACAACCACTCGCTTAACACAGTTACCCACAGAATGTGTAACTGGAGATACCTTCTCAAGTATCATGTAGGATACCTATTATATATATATGGAGTAGAGCATTTTTTAGTAGTCACGTCCACTGGTAACTCAAAATACTATGAGCACCAAAAGTAATTTACAATATGACGATTTTACATTTAGTTCTACCAACATCAAGTAGTTATCAAGTTTATCTGTGATTGGAAGAATTCAATGAATAATTAAGCAAATAGGAAGCAGAGTTCAGAAGCATGACCTGCTGATATGAATGAAAGCACACCCCTGCCAGCAAAGCTCTCAAAGCTATCACCTTTACATCTAAACCCTGCCGTGTTGACAAATTCAATCAAATAGCCACTACAACATTACCAACTAGATTAGGTTTGGCATGTGATCTCCAAGATGATAGATTACACAAGTTAATAAAATAAATACTCACCGCAGACTGCATGTAAGCAGGTGTAAACTTAACACCTTCAAAGAAAAGAGTTACTGGAGCAAGCAAGAACAATGACATAATTGTTATTATTGAGAACAAATTTATATTGTCGAGAGATTCCTGAAATGGAAAAGGTTCAAAATGTCAAAATATTTGTCATTCTGCACCAATCACATGAATAAGTCAAAAATTATCAAAGATGGGACCAAATTATTAAAACAAGGGAGATGACGTATAGTATATCATACAACATCATATCACAGAAAATGAAAATCCAGCACACCCTACAATTTGTTAAAGAAACCAATAAGACGAAAAAATCACCTCATTCTTCACCATTAATTTCTTGCTAAGAACATTACGAGACTGAAATGTCACATTTGAAGCCATTGCACTCCAAAATCCAGCCCTGTAATTCCAAAATAGAGAAGTGACTAAAAGAATTGAACCACAGGGTCTATAAATATGCTATAGTTTTATGAATCAAAACGTTGTCCTACACAAATAATTGGATCTAAGGGGCAAGTGTGTTTATTATTTTTTTTTCCTTGGATATCTGATTAATCAGCTTTGGCCATTTTAGTCTTTATGGATATAGCTATATCAGAAAATCTCAAATTACAAAAATGGACTACAATATGAATGTAATGGTGTACATTCACTTACCAGTTAAAAGAAGCCTCTGTCATAGATGCCAGTGCTACTCCACCAACTATAGGTGCAAGAGTAGCCATAACCAATGGATTTGGGGTCTGCAAGTCCATGTAGGCCTTATTAGGTAACTGAATTTACACTCAAAAGACAGAATATTTTTTTAAAAAACATATCATAAATGGAAAAAAATTGTATAAATCATGTGTTCTAGAACGAGTAAAGAAATCTGCAAAGCTTTTAAGTCATACATTACACTTCAAATAGACAAACAAACATAGAAATTTTTATTTCAAGAAGGTGATCGTGTATTGTAATCTTGTAATTCTGATGCAGAAGCATCTGAGTTCACGTGTGATCCTGCTTGCCCAACAACATTAATTGTTCAAATTTCAGTTTTACTTCAATTTTGTGGTGTGTTTCAGGTTGGTTGCTTGTCTTTTCCTGTTTTCTGATATTTGGCTTAAAAGATCTTGTGAGGTCCACATGAGACCCAGCTAGATGAATTCCTGCTGATTTCTTGGGACTCACCTCACCTTCTTTATTATTCAGAAATCCTTCATTCTGAGAACATATTTCGGCTGGGACTCTCCAAGTATGTTGGGCATGAGGACAGAAAATAAAAGAGTTCATTTCTTCCACTGGGTGCATCTTTTTCTGTCTTGACTTGATCCTCAAAACCTGGGGCTTGCCATATCTTTTTTCTAGCACTAAAATTCAATTCCTAGTGCAACATAATGAACATGTGGAGCCTAACTGCTTCTGCAAGCCACACACTCACTGACTTGGTTAGATTCTTTTTTATGTAATTCATGATTGCTTCTGGGACCTGCCAGATTTATTCGAGCATTGAAATCCTTTATATCCCTCACTGCTGACGTGGCTCATATATGATGACAATTTCTTTGGCAACTTCTGCTTTTCTGGACATGGCTGTTCTAGCAGGTACATTTGCTGGCGGGAGTCAAAACATTCTGAACATGGGACTTCAACACTAGCAAACATCTGACTACTGCTGTCAAGCAATTATTATAGCAGTTACAAAACTTATTGCAGGTGCTTCCCTAAATACCTTGCCTGTTATTGAGGTAATGGGCAATTGTTGGGGCGCTTGATCTAAATTGGATATTTATTTCCTTACTGGCGGCTGTTGGCAGTTACATTGCTGCCTCTTTTACAGCAGCTGCTCCTTCTGTCAGGCCCTATTTCTGGCACTTATATCCGAAGTTACCAATTTAGTGAGATGGAAGTTACCTTGGCTAGTGTTTTCGCCTATTTTAGGGCCTGATGCTTATAGTCATAGAGGCCTGTGTCTGTAGAAAGCCAGTTAGGAGTGTAGTAGTGAGTCAAAAGAATACCTATATCCTCAGACAGAAGATAACAGATGAAGAGATAAAAGAATGTTTGAAGATCACATAAGAGGTTGCAGTAGAATAATGCAGAGATATTTCCTTGGGTAGGCTATGTTGAAATCCTGTTAATGCTTATATATGAGGTACAAAAGAGATTGTAGCCGTAGGTCCTTGGTGCTGGACTATGTGCCTGCAAGGCAGTAGGTGATTTGATTTTGATACTAAAAATGGTGTTTATTGTTATTGCTTCCGTCATGTGTGTATGAACTGGGCACAAGTTCTTGTCTTGCTTGGATCAACTAGTGGATGTGAGTAAGTGCATGCATGTGACTGCTAGGATTAACAGCCCTTGACTAGATATCCAATCCTGTGACTAAATCAAATTCACTTCATAAAGAAATATTGCTTTTTATAAGAAAACCTGAGAACAAGACATGGGCAGCAGCATAATGTACCTCACTGAGAAGACATGCTAAAGAAATCAGGAGTAGAAGGTAATCAATGTGAATGCTTATATGAGGTGAGAGCAGTGTGTAGCATTTCTAGTTTTTATGTGTCCAGTGTCCACTATAGACAATGAGTAGCTATTTGATAGTTATCACCTAAATTCATTTCATGGTATCCTGGTTATGTGGACAGTCTAGTTGTGTTCTTAGCCCTGCATATCTGGGCTTTACAAAGTACACTTTTTTTGTGTGTGAAAGGTTCTGATCTGTAATATAATACTAACAAACGTGAACAAAAAACCACAAACCACGATTTATGAATTGCCAATGTCTGGATTGTTCCTAAGATCTTTTATGTGCAAAATTAAACCATTATATGGATAGAGTGGAAACCAATAGTCCACTAGACCACAAAAGGGGTTTCATATGCATGCTGAGGATGCTTGTTAGAACTTGATCTTAAAAATCTCCTCCTACATGTCTGTGTGCAATCCTACACAGTGTAAAGTTAGCAAACATTACATAATGGCACATCCCGTGCAGCCTTACTTATGAACAAGAATTGTATAGATGCGACCTTGTAAATATTGCAACCTCAAATACAATAATTTACATGTTAAGTGACAAGTCAACATAAAGCCGAATTCGTCTCACTGATACTGCTAGATAGCATACTTGAGGAGAAAAGACACCACTAAGTAGTCGCAATGGTACTCACATAGCCACACAGAAACCAGATAGCAAACACCTCTGGTATACTTCTGACACCATGGGAACTAATATAAGAAGTTGCCTTCGAAGAGCTGTTACCAACAATATCAGCACAGGCTTTGACCATATCATCACCAACTCAATAATAATTGATAAATATGGTTGGCCCAAGTAAGAAAAAGAAAGTACATTAAGCTAAGTTGCCGATTCGGGTATGGGTGTGAGTATGGGAACAAGAACCCAGTATGGCAGTACAGCATTTTTTTCCCTTGGGTACAGGTACGGGAAATATGTGTATATTTGTGTGTTATGTTCAAAAATTGCCAAAAACATAGAATATATAAATACCTCATTCACAATTTGAAAAAAAAAAAAATACTTGAGTCTCAAATGTCATTACACAATGAAAATTCAAATTACAATCAATATTTAATATTCATAATCTTCTTCATCAGAAGCGTCAAGGTCAACATCAAAATTTGGTTCAATTTCACTTGGAATGCCACTCCAACTAGCTTTAATTTAGCTGTGATCAGAACTGCAATCTAATTGACTATTTTGACCCTGTTCTCGTTGAAATTGAATGTTGTAAAAACTGATCAACTGGAATTTTATGTCATTGACTGACGAAAGAAAGAAAGAAATTATATTAATGTCCACAGATAACCAAAAGAAAGTCGATCAATGACCACGGTTGAAAAAATACGAAAAACTCGCGGATATCGTGATATATCGCAAGTCAGTTGGTCAAACGATATAATCGCACATTATATCGTGGCCGATATTTTATAAAAATCGCTGTGCTTTTTGTGGGAAAAAATTGTGAAATCATGCAATATTGTATCAGAAAATCGGCGGTGAAAAAAAATGGACGCATAAAGTGGGAGTCTACTGTTTGACGCATTGTTTTAGGGTTTTTTAATGTTATCAGCCACGACGGGAGGCTGCAACGGTGGGAGAAAAGGGCACGATAGGAAAGATAGGTGCGAGTTGTATACAATGGGGCTCAGTATATTTTATTTGTAGACAACGTTTCTAGGTGCAAACAAAGGGCAACAGTTCAAACTTCAGCGAACGTTTTGAGCATTTATCAGTTAGACAGTTTGAGATCCATTTCATTTCTGAACTTCTGTTCGACTCTAGATAGGCTGCGACGCCACTTTCTCTGTAGTTTCAAAGGAGAACTTTAGGGTTTTTTCTGTGTTTTATAAATTTTTAAACATCATTTTCATGTGTAATAAAATTTTAATATTGAGTTTGACATTAGTGAATAATTAAATATTATAGAATTTATATTAAATATTTTATAAAAAATTATAGTTAATTATAACATATGTAAATTTATCACCTTTTTATGGCTGGACTTTTCTCCCATAAATAACACTTAATAATTACTTCATATGTTTTTAAATTAGTATTTTTTATGTTATGTTTTTGGTAATAAAATTTGTTAATGTTAAAAATTAAAAATTAGGTTTTTAAAAAATCTAAGTATTTTTTAATTTTGTTTTTTAAAAGTTAACAATTTAAATTTTAGATAATTTTGTGGATATATTATCAATATTTTAATAAAAATTAATTTTATATAAAATGAATTTAATGTCGAATTTTTTCCCCACCAAACTTGACTTAGTCCGGAGTCACTGTCTATGTTGTTTGTCGTCTATCAGACTATCTTATAAAATAGTGGCAGAAGACCTCTCATGGCTCATATATGATTAGACGTTGTGGACATAATAAAATAATCTCTAAGTAGCCGATCCTGGTTCTGGTTCGGATTCGGGTTCGGGTTCGGGTTCGGGGATTCGGCAAAAAATTTTTTGGGCCGGATCCTGGTTCCGCGGGTATATATATAGACATTTTCGAAAAATATATATATATATTATAAATTTATATATGTATGTATATTCATAGATTCCATACATTTAACATGTCCATGCTCATTCATCATTAGTTCAAAACTTCAAAGT
>MU213459.1:29934-51583 GCA_018584345.1 Thuja plicata
GAATAAATACAGACTGACAGCGAATTTGGAACCATAATATGGATTTTAATGATCTGAATTTTGTTTGAGTTCTGAATAAATTATAATACAGACTGACAGCGAATTTGGATCGAATTCGAACCGAATTTGAATTCCATGCGAATCGAATGTCGAATTCCTCCCTCCTGGAGCGAATATGGTAACTTAGGGTGTAAGCGATGAGGCTGTTAAATTTTAGTGATCAGATTATAGTTTAACAAACAAGCAGATGAATGAACACAAGGACAAAATATTACCGTGGGAAAACCTCCCTCTTAGAGGAAAAACCCAGCAACTAAAATATATTGCTCTCAGAAAATTACAATCACTCAGTCATGGCCATGTCATGTATTACTGAAGGTGATTTGCTGAGGATCACCGATCCACGAAGTGCTCAGCAGAGTCTCTAACACACAATTTAAATCACCAAAACTTCTGAATGATGATTCCATCAGAACTTCGAATACTCCAATATGATGCGCATATGCATTGTCTCTGTTGTTGATCACAGATCTACACAGATGGGATGTATCACTGCTGTTGTACCAAGTAGAATTCGCACCAGATGTTAATGCATAAGGTCGCTGTTTATGAATCAGGACTTTTGAACTCCAATAATATCACTGTATGAATTCAGTACATCATATTCGCTGCTGGAGTATTCACTATATGTAATACGTTGCTGGATCAGTATCAGATCGCTATATCACAATATGTAATTCACTGCTAGATCTATATCAGAGAGCTATATCACATTCGCTGCCTTGTATATTTCATATGATTGCAATACAATTGACCTTCATTTATATGGAGAACTCTCCATTACATTACACAAGTCGGACCTTATGATTTTGGCGCCAATAATAAGTTCGAATTTGGGCCCAGCCCAATTCCATTGAAATTATAAAATTAATTTTAATCTCCAATTAAATTAATCAAGCTATAACATATAGCTAAAAACAATAAGATATAAAATTAATTTTAGTAAAGCTGATAGATTGTGTAAAGTCAGTTTTTTTGGTCAAACATATAATGGTGGTCTGTGAAGGGGGTGATTGTCGATTTTGTAAAGAAATGTTTTTTAGTGTAAGCCGAATGGCATAAGACTGTAAGGGTGGTAGGGGGTTGATGAACAGCTGCAATAGTAGTTTTCTGGTAGGTGGGTTAGGGTATCTGGTATACTGTGGTTTCAAAAACTTTATTTTAAAAGATGTACTTACTTTAGTACTATTAATAAAATATACAAAATTTATCGTTCAAAAAAAAAGAAATAGCGATGGGTTCGCTATTTCGCGGTCCCTCTTTTCAGCTTTTGCGAAACAGCGAAATGCACATGTGTTAAGGTGTTATGACATTTTAAGTTTAGAAAATCTTCAATAACATCATTCCTTGGGACTTATTCATGGAAATTTCTTACCAACTTATATTAAACATTCTGGTATGATATTTGACTTTATGCTAGTTGAAATTTCTCAAGAAAACTTTGGTAGCTTCATCCTTTGTGAAGATTAAATACAAAAGCTTGGTGATGACCTGTGAAGGGTGACAAAGGGAATGGCTACTTTAGGAAAACACTGAATTTTTTTCAAAATTTGTAGTTTCCAACAACTCTTTTGGGATCAAATCACATAAATCTCATGATGACCTATGGCAAAAGTTTTGATATAAGTTTTGACAGCTTTTGGGTTGAAATTTGCAAGAAAACTTTTGTAGCTTCAACCTTTGTAAAGGGTCTCTCCCTACCTGATCAAATACAAAAGCTTAGTGATGACTTGTGAGGGGTGACAGAGGGAATGACTACTCGAGGTACTTCAAATTTAAAGTTTTCTCAAAATTTAAAAGGCTCCAACTTACAATGATTTGAATATAGATAAAAATATAAAGAGGTATGAAAAATGCTAAAGAAAAAACTGATACACATAATATCTGGCCAAAAATAGGGGGTTTTAATTCGGGCTGTGTATTGGGAGGGGGTGACAAGAAAGGATTATAGGGCAATATTTTTTCAAAATAGGGGGATTCTTTAGTATGTCACAAACGCACATGCAATAACCCAAGTTCACGAAGTGAAGCCCCCGTGCCTAGTCTTGGAGATATATGAGACATTTGATACTATGCTTGAGAAGATAAAGCAAACAATTTTGGCTAAGGATCAAACTTTGGGGTTATGTGAGCAGCATATTAAACCCATTGTGACACGGAGGTGGAAAACAATGAACACCCTGTTTCATATGGCAGCCTATGCTCTGAATCCCAAATGATATACACCAATGGATGGAAGGGTTCCTCCATGTGATGATCCAAAGAATTTAGATGGGTTCACACAAGCCATTGATAAGATATATCCAAAGGAGTAGGCTTCAATACTTCGCACACAATTTCTTGACTTTACAAATCTTCATGGTTCAACATTGAGTAAATCACAAGCGAAGTTGGATAGAGCCATATTAGCTCAAAAAGACCCTATTGGATGGTGGTCATGGCACAAGAGGGATACACCACAACTGAAGGTGCTTACCTCTCGCCTCCTTGCACAAGTTGCCAGTTCCTCTATTGCAGAGAGGAATTGGTCTACATATGGCTTTATCCACTCCATCAAGAGGAATAGACATACTTCTAGATGAATGGAGAAGCTAGTGGTCGACTTCATGATTGTTAGACTCCAGAGTATCGGGAGACTCTAGCTTTATAGTGGGATGTTGATCCTGAAAACGTGGCCCAAGTTGATGAGGAGACACCATGTGGATTGGATGAGGTGGACCATGACAGTGGCAATGACTCAAAGGACTCTAATTTTGATGCAGTGTTGAGAGATGCAGATTAGGAGCAGCAGTGTACTTTGTTTTTTTGTTTTTTGTTTTTTTGTTTTTTTTCATATTGTAATTGAAAATGAAACTATATGGCAGCAGTGTAGCCTTTGGGCATTTTTTATGTTATTTTTTTAATATCATTTGCATACAGACAATGAATTCTGAATTATAAATGCATATTGAGTATTGAAAATTCAAATTTGACAACAAATTCTGGACACAAATTGAAATGTTGTATGTTAAGGTTCTATAATGGATACATGCAATGTTTTATCTATGTTTTTGTAGAGCTTTATCCATAAAGCACAGCTCTAAATAATCATAGAGCTATGTTCCTTACCAAAAGGCTCCAAACATTTCCTCTTAACTCTTACCTGCAATTTTTTCATTGCCCAAGGGCATTATTACTCTAAAAAGGAACACTATCACATTGCACAACCCAGGGGGCACAAAATCAAACTTCTTTCAAATGTGGTTAATTGGAACATAAATGGTTATAAAGAGGGGTCAGCACCCAAAATAGAACCAAAGGACCACTAGCTTATGTTACCAGCATAACTCCAAGAAAACCCCCCATGTTATGCAGTCTATCATGTTACATTGACGTAACAATATCATATTTCACCATGCATCACCCTTGCTGCCTCATATTCACAAAGCCCTAGGTTATTTCCTTCAGCTAGACATCTATAAATTTAGCATGCCTATCATGCATCCATGCCTAATCTATGTGTGATAGGATGGATGCATGACTCTTAACTCTTAAAAATCTCCAAACATTCCATCTTAACTCTTATTTGCAATTTACTTCATTGTCCAAAAGCATTATGACTCTGAAAAGGAGCACTAGCACATTGTACAACCCAAGGGGCACAAAATCAATCTTCTTTCAAATGTGGCTAATTGGAACATAACTGGTTACAAAGAGGGGTTGGCACCCAAAATAGTATCACACGAACAATAGCTTATATTACCGGCATAACTCCAAGAAAACCTCTCATGTTATGCAGTCTTTCATGTCAAATCGACATAACAATATCATATTTCACAATGCACCACCCTCACTGCCTCATACTCACAAAGTCCTAGGTTATTCCCTGCAACTAGACATCTATGCAATTAGCATGCCTATCATGCATCCATACCTAATGTACTCATTACAATACTTCACAAGTTCAGCATAACATGCATCATAACATCTGTTAACAAAATATCGTAACAATCAAAAACTCTTAACATCAAGGCTAGCATCAAAGATGAAAAAGATTCATACAATTAAAATCTATAATAGAATTCTGGAATGAGAATTGTTCCATGTAAATTAATTTATCAAAAACCAAGGAAATTGTTTTTGGCCAATTTGTTTTGGACATTTTATCTTGCCTGCAGTTGATGTTATGATGAGATCAGCACATATACATATATAATATACATGAGTAATTGTATATTTCAAACTATTTTCTCAAATGTTTATTTGATTTTACATTGCTCTGATTTAAGATGACTTGAAGAAAGAAATAAAACTGCTATAAGGAGGAGATTGTATCCCAGTAAATGAAAACCCTAATGCTGATGCCAGACACTAACGCCGATGCCAGTGGCAACCTTGAAATTGGAAACAATTGGGACTTGGTCGAGCTGTGTTAAATCTAATTTCGTGACTACGAAATTAAAATATTTATTGACTCTTGAATTTTATAGTGTTCCACATCAAAGGCAGATGCCATAGACATGCAACCATCCATCATATTCCTTATTGAATAATTGATTTCATAAATTCCACATTTCAGATACTGAATGCAAAATTCTCTCAAATGCATGACAGCACTCCAAATAAGAGGATGCATGTTGTCTTTCCCATTTGAGTTCACAATATAGATAGAAATTTGAAACTTCTCTGCACATAACATCCTGCCATATGAAATAATAGTTTTCATAAAAAAACCTGGTCCAAAGATTTACAACGAATTAATGGTTTACAAGTACTTGATAATTTATGCAATATTGGATTTCAATTTTACCCAAGTTTCGAGTTTGGGTTCTGAAAATTCATTTGGGGTATGGTTTGTTTTGGGTGTGTCTGTGCAGATTAAAAAAAATCATACACATATTTGCAGCCTAAATACAGGTATTGAGTTCAGAATAGCACGTTACATGCACTTAATAAACGAAACCACTATAAAATTTTAAAATACTACTTCCATCTCAATTTGTCAAACTCAAATGTCATAATAGATATCCATTGTTTAGTATTAAAATAATAAAATCAGAATCAGCTTAATATGAATCTTCATAAAGATCAGTATCATCATCATTAATTTTAGGGTTAGAGTTCACTTTTAGGTTGAAAGTCATATTATGAAGTAAAAAAAAGTAATAAAGAACTGAACAAATTGCTTGGGACGTCCAGATCTGCAAGGAACTTGGGTACTCCCATACACACCCAGTTTGCCCAGGTACCCTGTAGAGAATACCCAGAAGAATCCCGGTTTGTTTAGCAGGACCCTAGCCAGACCAAAAGGGAAACTGGACCGGTACTGAACTGAGTACAAATCAGACCCTGATACAGGTTGAAACACAAGTGAACCAGTACAAGAGAATTTAAATTTTCATTTCAGAGTCCGAAAGCATCGAGCCCAATGGGGGCATATATTATTTACCAAGTTATATTCCAGCAAGAAGCCAAAAAGATTCATTTTATTTACCAATGAAAGACAGAACTGCAACAGCATCATCCATCTAGTGCTCGGTAATTGCCACGCAGGGGTGCAAGGGTACAGGGTTTCACTAGAAAAGTATATAAGTTCATTAATTTTATTTTCCAGATAGAAGAGTCTACATTTAAGCGAAGAGGAAGGTGATTAAGGGAGCTTTCATGTGACAATACTTGAACAATAAACAATAAGGATTTCAGTCAACCACACCTTATGTGAAATGAAAGGGCCAGTGGATCTTAAGTGTCTAAGTTGAAGCCAAGAGGACTCGACAGAGGAGCAAAAGCGTCTTGAGTACCACCTAAAGGAAAAAAGAACATCAAATATGTCTGTCTATATGGGTATTTGCTAGTCTATGAAAGAGCACCGATTCTGCCACAACATAATTTTTTATTTATTTAGCTGCTCTAGTGCTGCCAGAGTTTTCCAACAGGTGATATATGCAAGCTGCTTTTGCAGGCGGTACGAATAACTCGGGAATTGCACATAATCCCAGCATGAACCATCCGAGCCCTGGAAATGGTAAAATCCAGACAGTTTGGCGTCTGTGTACCTGACAAGAGGTTTTTGCCACCCAAATGAAATTATAAAGATACTTCACAAGACTTGGATGTTTTGATCCCCTGGGATACCTATCAAATATGGGTTTACACGAGTACGTGGAAAGGATCAATTTTAAAAAAGTGGTAGATGGATATTTTCAATATAGTTGAATGTCTTAATCCACAAAAACATCAAATTTGGGTTAAGATAGCCATGTGCCATCTATGTAACAGCGGACCAATTCTGTCTGACAGACATCTTTAACTAGATTAGGTATCCGAATCATGTTTCTTCATAGTTAGATCTAATCTCGTGATGCATTAGAATTTGTGGGCTTAGAGATCAAAGTTGAGTTCAAATGTGCTCATTTATGTGTCAGAGGACCATTGTGTCAATTCTGGTAACTGCGCATCTTTAACTACACTTGGGAGTCTTAATCATGTCTCTTTATTATTAGATCTAATTGCATGATGCATTAGACTTTATTTAACGGCTAAGAGATATGCATACCTGTTTGTTATAAATGTTGAAATAGATATTGAAGAGATACCAAAGGCCAAATAGAGATCCCAACTGCAAGGTCTTCGTAAGCTTACTCTTTGCATCATCATCAGCAGATGGTATAGCCCCATCTTGTTGAGCTGCCCCTGCTCTAACACAAACATCTCTGAGAGCCCGGTTCTCACACTTGGTAAGAGCTGAACCCAAAACAGAACATGAACTTAATCTGGCCTCTCTTGGCTGTCTGAGAAAACTGCAAATGAGGGGCTTAGCCTTTGATTCCAGATTTGGGCGGAAGGGCATCTGAGGCCGTAACAATATTGGATGTGACCGAGGGCCTGTGGTGATGTTTCCAATGCCATGGAAGCCCACTTTGCCTGAATAGTTCAGGGCTGCAGTGCACTGCATTTTGACTGAATTTAGTGCAATACACTTTCGGTGTGAAGAAGAAAAGAAAGAGAGACCAAATGGTTTAGAGGATCCACCTGCTCCGAAAAAAAATACAACTTAGATATTATTGTTTTGGTGGCTGCTATTGAAATGTATGCACTCCCTCTGAATTTTTGGGTCAGAATGGTTCCCTTATAACAAAACCTGCGGCGTTAATGTCGAAATCAACTACCGTAGTTTAATTTGTTGTCCATTGCGCATTGGAATCGAAGTTGATAGTTGTTAACATGCCAACCAAATTTTAGTCTACAAAAAGCTTAACTAGCAATCGCACCTTGGTGTGCAACATTAATTAATATATACATTTAAAATTAAATAATACAATACAATCATTTTTGAACAGAAATTTAAAAATAATTAATACAATACAATCATTTTTTAATAGAAATTTACTCTATTAAAATTATATTTGAAGCTATTATAGACATTACTTTGTGCGAGGGATACATAGGAACAAGTAATTGTTTTAGAGTTTCGCTATATGCAATTAGTGAAACACATAAAAAGGATGAAGCTCATGGAAGCTTAAAGGAAAGTATGATTGTTGTAAATCTGAGTTCAGCATCGTTGTTGCCTATATCACGGATCAGTGTTGACAGGGGGCTTAAAGAAATGGAATCCCTTGAAGATGATATAACATAGCAAAGAAAATTGACTCTTGTTGTTGAAGTTAGTATCACTTATAGTACCACTTAGAGCACCACTTATAGCAAGGAAATTTGAAATCCATCATTGCAAACTGAAACCCAATATAACAGTACAGTTTCAACCGCATAATGTATACAGTATGGATCAATAAGAGATGTGTCTACAAGAATCTTAATTTAAGATCCCCATAACTAAACATTTTTTCCAATACGATTTTGGGTGATAGATTATTCAAATTTGTTAAATAATTTTAGTTTTAGTTGCTTCTTAGGTATACTTTATTGCATTGGCTAAGTGATAAAAGAGAGAGACCCTTAATCTTGCTTCCAATAATGGGCTACGAGATTTTAAAAAAATGGAGAAGAAGACAATTGTTTTGGATTTGGATGAAACCCTAATCCATTCCAACGAGGAGCCTCTCGAGAGCTAGGATTTTGTCGTCAGTGTGATCATCATTGGCGAGCGGGCCACTTTCTATGTTATAAGAAGGCCTAGGGTTGATGAATTGCTACAGTTATTGTCGGACAAGTATGAGCTTGTGTTATCCACAACAGGATTCATGGAATGTATGAATGTAGTGGTGGAATGAATGTCAAATCAGAGTAAAGTGGCCAGGAAAAATAGATTGTGTTATATATGATGAGGGTGCTAATGATTAAGGAAACAAATATGTTGCCCCTTCCAACCAAAACTTGCAAATTTATACTAATACCTTACCATCCCGTAACTTGTAAGTGTGTATCAATAAGAGATGTGTCTGCAAGAATCTTAGCAAGTGTGCTTGTAGTTAGTGTCACCACTGTGAAGTTGAATGTCAAAGGAAGAGAGTGGTCTGCAAGTAAGTTGAAAATTGGTAGTTAGGTTGTGTAAGCATAATTATTTTCATAATGAAGTTGAAATTGAGGTGAAGTAGTTTGAGCACGATATTGTTAAATATAACTTTTTTATTAAAAAAAAAATATAAAGACATCAGAAAAATTGTTGAGCTTCAAAAAAATATCCCCATATTCTAAATTACTTGTGAGCAAGGATATAGGGTTGTGTCATGTTTTTCGAATATTGCATACGATTACATTCTCTCTTTTTAAACAAGCCAATTTAAGAGTTCTCAACTTAGGAGGAATTACATTCTTGGAAGGAAATTTTATCAAAAAAGATGACTTTTTATTTATTGTAGTGAAAATTTTCATCCATGTCTATAGATAGGTTACATAGTATGAAAATAGAAGCCATAATCTATATAGATAGTTTTAGTTGGGTTACAAAGTGAGAAGGTAAAACAAATTATCACATTTTTTCAAGTACATCTCATATACATGAATTATGGAGGGGGTTGCACCATTTGTGTAGTGTTCATCATAATACATCTCCCTAGTGAAAGTGTATAGCCGTTCCAAATCAGTGCAACTATCTTGAAGTTTTATGACGTCTATTTCTTCTACAAGTGGCAAAAATTTCCATACATGTTTGAAGTTATGCATAATATCATGATAGTTGATCGATACAACCAAAGATAGACAATGGACATCAGTTGCAAGGCATCCTGGTTTATTCACAGAGCAACATGATTCTAGTAGTTTAGTGGTGGCATCCACTGGAATCAAGGGGTTGCTGACACTTTTTGTTGTATCTCCACTAGAGAGTTAAATGATTTCATGACTATTTATATGTGTTTCCATATCTTGAGAACAATGAATATAAATATTGTGTAAGTAGTAAGTTAGGAAAAAATCGTGGTGGGTGTAGTAGTAAATGTCTTGCAACGTGAGACAAAAATGAAATGGCTTATATTATACACTTGAATAACAAGAAGTTAAAAAAGTGTCAATGAATGATGAGGTGAAATTTATACCAAGCTTAGATATAGGGCAGTAGAATTTGGTTGACAAAGTAAATGTAATTAGCTTAAATCATGGACAACCAAATTATATCAAAGTGTATGATGTCATGCCCAAAATTTTACAACAAAAAACACACCAATTTTTTTTAAAACATGTTAATTTTACTAAAGTCGCATGTTGAGAGGGGTCAAGTGTTTACTATGCTCACTATCAAGGTTACGTCATCAATGGATTTAATAAATTCCTAAGTGTTGATTGTAGAATGTTGATAGATGACATTGATGATGATCTTACAGAGTATGGTTGTCATAACTGGCAAACCATTACATGGGTAAGAAAGTTTTGTGTAAGTATATGAAGTTAAACCAACCGGTACATAGTAATAACCAATCGGTAAAGAGAAGTTAAGTCAGAAAGGTAACCGAGGAACATGAGAACAGGTGAAGGACAAATTGGTTAGGAAGACAAGTTTTCTATCGATCCATTGAAAGGTGTAAAGACAACAGGTATACTATAATTTGTGGTCGCGCCTCTTAGGTCACACTGGTAAAGGCATTAGTGAAGATACCACTAACCGGTTAGTTCAGTGAACAGGTAAAACTAAAGGTTATTGAACAATTTTGATTAATTGGCCAAATCGGTTATGATGGTGAACGATTCAATGAATTTAGACAACATAAAAAATGTAGTGCATTGTTTAAAGAGTTGAATAAGTCAATTCTTAGGTAGTTGTGCACGGATTTGTGTATGAATCCAAGGTATATTTTGACCAATAATATTGAAGGAATATTTCACATTGGAGATAACAACTTAAATTTTGTTATGGATGGCGCGGTAAGGATTTCGAGTTTTGATGAGTTAGTTTGTTGGTTTACTGAGAGAGGGGGTGAATTAGAAAACTATGATAACTTAAACCTTAAAAATTAACTCTGATTCAACTCGATGTCTTGGCTCAGTGTCTCTTACTGACAAACATATCCCTTTTACCGACAAACTTCATCCTACTCGGTAACTAAAAAATTTCCTTTTACCGACTTGCCCAATCTTCTTACCAACTTGGTATAAAGTAGAAAACAACTATATAAATATGAACTTATCATTGTTTGATCTATATTAACTTCCTAATTAAATCATACTCTGAAAGATATGGCAATTCAATATGAACCAGAAATCAATTGCTTGACATCAATGAAAAAATAACAACTGATCTAATATTTTCTACAATCTTGTATACCTTTGATCTCAGTATTCATCATCATCACCATCAGCTGAGTAACAATCTCCCTCTTTGGCATTAATGGAAACACTGTCAATTGATGATGGCATACTCTAACATATTTGATCTATCTTTACTCCCTCTGAGCTGTTTGATATTGTTCTCCATTTGTGTTCATTTCTCATTCTCTCTTTTTATCTTTAACATCTTTCACTCAATCACTTATTCTCCCTTTTTCTGTTCTTATACCATCAATCATTCATTCTCCCTCTTTGACAACAATGCCAAAGATACATACTCCTAAAAACTTTTTCAGGCAATGATTATACCTTGCATGTACTGATATCTCATGGCATACATAATTATTTTTCACACGACTTCAGGCATCACCTAAAGTGTGAACACTAGCATCAACTCACAAAATATTTTTTCTATTGAATCCTAGAATTGATGCAACATGCATCTTGCTCCAGTGAATGTTGGATAGGGGTAGGACCCCTAATTTACCTATGAGATACTCAAAAGCATCCTTTGGTAGTGGCTTGGTAAATAGATCTGCTAACTGCTCCTTTAAATTTGCGTACTCCAACATTACATGCTTGTCTTGAACTTGTTCTCTCAAGTAATGATACTAATTGATAGAAATGTGCTTGGTATTAGAATGCATCACCAAATTCTTTGATATCTTTATAACACTAGTATTATCATAGAAAATAGTAACTAGATCGATAATCTATTCGTGCATACCTTCAAGTAGTTGTTTGATCCATACAGTGTTTGCACAATTCATAGTTGCAACAACATATTCAACCTCGACAGTAGACTGTGATATACAACTTTGTTTCTTACTCAGCCATGTCACTAATATTTCTCCTAAAAAGAAAGCTCCTCCACTTGTACTTTTCTATCGTCAATGTTTCTGGCCTAATCAGCATTAGTGTAGACCTTCAACTCAAAATCTCCTCCTTTCTTGTATAGTATACCGAAGTCTTCAGTTCCTTTTAGATAACTAAATATTTTTTGATTGCAGACATGTGTGATTCCTTTGGATCAACAGAAAATCTTGCAACAATACCAATTGCATGAGCAATATCAGGTCTGTTATGTACAACATATTGTGACTTACCAATCATTGATCGGTAGAGTGTCTCATTCACTTCCTTTGACTCATCTTCTTTTGATAACTTCCAACCAATAACCATCGATGTTCCAACTGGTCTTGAGTCTTCCATACCAAAATTCTTTAGGATCTCCTTGATGTACTTT
This sequence comes from Thuja plicata, assembly GCA_018584345.1. NCBI lineage: Eukaryota > Viridiplantae > Streptophyta > Pinopsida > Cupressales > Cupressaceae > Thuja > Thuja plicata. The sequence goes on from MU213459.1 coordinate 41,942, forward strand.
GATTGTGTGATGTAGATCCCATCCTTGACTTGTTGAATATGTAGTCCAAGAAAGAATTTTATTTCCCCTATCATGGGCATCTCAAATTCCTTTCTCATCTCTTTAGCAAAAGATCTACATAATGTGTTATTTCCACCAAAAATAATATCATCAACAAATATTTCAGCAATCAAAATCTTGTTATTACTATCACATTTTAGATACACATTATTGTTGTCACTTGTTCTTCGATATCCAATCTTGATTAAATATGAATGTAACCTTTCATACCATGCACAGCTCGGGGTTCTTGTTTCAAACCATATAGTGCCTTGTGAAGTTTACATACCATGTCCTTGTTAGTATTATCAACAAATCCTTCAAGTTGTTCTATATAGACTTCTTCTTCAAGAATACGATTAAGAAATGCAGACTTGACATCCATTTGATAAACTTTAAATTCTTTGTAAGCTGCATATGCTAGTAGAATTCTAACTCCTTCTAATCTAGCAACAAGTGCAAAAGTCTCACCATAATCAATACCTTCTTCTTGTGCATACCCCTTGCAAACCAATCTTTCTTTGTTTCTGATTACATCTCCTTTTTCATTCAATTTGTTTCTAAAAATCCACTTTGTACCAATAACATTTTTATCTTCAGGTCTCGGTACCAAAGTCCATGTGTTGTTCTTTTCAATATGATCTATCTCTTGTTGGTTTACTAAGAGGGGGGTGAATCATAAAACTATGATAACTTAAACCTTAAAATACAACTTTGATTCAACTCGGTAGAACAAACTACAACAGCAACTAAATTACCAAATAACTTCACTAAAACACTCAACAACTTAAGTAAATAGTAAATATCATGCTTAAAGAACATTCAACACATATAACACCAAATTTAATGAGGAAACCCAATTTGGTAAAAACCTCTGTGGGAATTGTTACCCACAAAATGAAAATACTCTTCTAAAGTATGCTTGGTTAAAAGCCAATCATGTTAAAGATTACAATGCACATTGTTAAATATGACCCTGTTAGGGGATTTACCTTAGATCTGTTAAGACCCTCACCCTATTAGGAGTGGCCTTGTTAGAGGGCTTTGAACACTCTTTTAGAATGTCACCTTTCATAAGGATTTTACAAAAAGACTATTAAGTCCACTCGGTTAAGAGATTTGCTACTACAAATGTTAATAAGCAACCATATATAATTTGATATGTAATACTTCAACTACCTCTTGTTTGATCAGATCCCTTATGCGCTCTTAGACTACTGGCATCAATACTTCATCTGCCTCTGCTCTAGACTCGGATTTCTCAAATTGTTCTTCATTGCATCACTCGGTAGCACATCCACACTTTAACTTGCCAGCTTCAACTTCATACGATCTCATTCTTTATATATACTATGTTTTTGCCTCTTAATCTCCTTGATTAGGTTTTCCTTCAATCACTATTAGCCATCAGATCAACTTTTTGAACTTTATACAATGAATTTGATACTCGGTGAACCACTTTCCATCTTCTCGGGACTTGCACTTTTCTTGAAATCAGTATCATCAGTTTTGCCGCTTAATCTTTACCTTAGATCTTTACCTTGAATTTTCCTGTGCATATATCTTGTAACTAACTTCTTCTTCATCATTGGAATCTTCCAGATCATTGTGGCTCACCATTAAATGTGTTCTTATCCTTATTTCTAACAATTGTTCCACTCGGTAACTAACTTATGAACTCGGTGTCTTGGCTCACTCGGTGGCTCAATGTCTCAGTGTTTCTTACTAACAAACACATCCCTTTTACCAACAAACTTCATCCTTCTTGGTAACTAAATAGTTTCCTTTTATCGACTTTCCCAATCATCTTACCAACTTTATATAAAGTAGAAAACAACTATATCAATATGAACTTATCTTTGTCTGATCTGTATTAACTGCCCAATTAAATCATACTCTGAAAGATATGGCAATTAAATATGAACCAGAAATCAATTGCTTGACATCAATGGAAAAATAACAACTGATCTAATCCTTTCTACAATCTTGTATACCTATAATCTCAGTCTTCATCATCATCTCCATCAGTTGAGTAACAATCTCCCTCTTTGGCATTGATGGCTACACTGTCAATTGATGATGGCATACTTTAACATCACTGATCTATCTTTACTCCCTCTAAGTTGTTTGATCGTGTTCTCCCTATGTGTTCAGTTCTCATTCTCTCTTCTCTTTAGCATCTTTCACTCAATTACTTATTCTTCCTCTTTATGTTCTTATATTATCAATCATTTATTCTCCCTCTTTGAAAACAATGCCAAAGGTGCATACTCCTAAAAAATTATTCAGAAAGTGGATTATACCTTGCGTGTATTGATATCTCATTGCATACATAATTACTTTTCACAACTTCAGGCATCACCTAAAGTGTGAACACTAGAATCAACTCACAAAATATATATTATATGGAATCCTAGAATTGACGCAACATGCATCTTTCTCTAGTGAATGTTGGATAGGGGTAGGACCCCTAATTTACCTTTGAGATACTCAAAAGCATCCTTCAGTAGTGGCTTGGTAAATATATCTACTAACTACTCCTTTGAATTCACATACTCCAACATCACATGCTTGTCTTGAACTTGTTATCTCAAGTAATGATACTTGATAGAAATGTGTTTGGTCTTAGACTGCACCACCAGATCATTTGATATGTTTATAGAACTAGTATTATCATAGAAAATAGTAACTGGATCGATAATCTCTTCTTGCATAACTTTAATCCAATCTTCATTCTTCAATGCATCTTTTACTCTTCTTGGGTCTAATTAAGAAATTAAGCATGTATTATCTCTTACTTTTCTTCTTGTCATAATTCTGGCATTCTTTTGTCCAATAATCTTGTTCGGTGAATGGTGTCTTCTCACTTACTTAACCAAAACAAATTTGGTAGGTGATGGTTCTTCTTTTTCATCATTCAATGGTAGTTCTCTTTGTTCAGCTTCCTCCCTAGTTTGTGCTTTAGGTAAGGTATCAGGAATCTCAGGTTGAACATATACAAATATTTGGTATTCCTCGGGTTCCTTCTTGTTGTCATCGTCATTTTTCTCTACAAATTCATCAATTCTTACATTTCACTTTCCACAATTTTATTAGTAGACTTGTTCAAACATTTGTAAGCTTTGCTCTTGGTAGATTATCCTAAGAATATTCCTTCATCTTCTTTAGAATCAAACTTTCCATCTCTTGCATCTTTCAGAATATAACACCTACTTCTAAATACTTTGAAATAACTTACATTCAGTTTATGATCATACCAAATCTCATATGGAGTCTTGTTTGTACCTTTCTTCAGTTGTACTCAGTTTAGTGTATAAACTACGGTATTGACTGCTTCTCTCCAAGATGTTTGAGAAATAACATTCTCAATCATCAATGTTCTTGCACAATCCATAATGGATTTGTTTCTCCTTTCTGTTATACCATTTTGTTGTGGTGTCTTCAGTGCAGAAATTTGTCTCTTTATTCCATGTTCATTGCAGAAAAGTTTAAACTCATCAGATGTAAACTCTCCTCCTCTTCTAGATCTCAGACACTTCAATTATCTTCCAGTATCTTTTTCAACTCTTGCCTTATAGCACTTAAACATTTGAAAAGCATCAGATTTTTCTTTTAAAAACATGACAGACATCATTCTTGAATAATCATTAACAAATAAAATTGAATATCTATCATCATAGTAACTTTGTGTTCTTATCAGTCCACATAGGTCAGTGTGCACCAATTCCAAAATACCTTGTGTAGTGTAATATTTGCTTGTGAAACTTGACTTTGTCATCTTACCAACTTGACATCCTTTGCACATGACATTTTTAGGTTTATCCAATCTTGGTAGATCTCTAACTATGTTCTTTTTTCTCACTTTAATTAAGTTGTCAAAATTCACATGACATAACCTCTTGTGCCATAGCCATACATCCTCAATGTTAGCATATAGACAACTCTTAGTAGATGTATCAAGGTAAAATATGTTACCTTTACATTGTTCTCCAGTGGCAATCAGACTTCCTTTATGATCAATTACTTTTACCTTTCCATTCTAAAATTCTAGTTGGTGTCTTTTATTGTTTAGTTATGCCACACTCAACAGATTATACTTTAGTCCTTCAACCCAATGGACATCATCACATCTTATATTATTCAACAAAATTATAGAACCTTTACCTTTCACAGGATATTGGGCATAATTACCAAATCTAACATACCCTCCATCATGTTCTTCCATAGTAATGAACTTAAGTGTCTCACCAGTCATATGGTATGAACAACCACTATCTATAGTCCAGGTATCTTTCTTGCTTACATGTGAGATTAGGCATTTTTCTTCTTCATGCTTTTCTCCATCATAATTATCCTTGATAGCAACATACACAACTTCTTCACCATCATCATCATATGTATCATCATCAATTAGTCCTTCATTAGCAATGTGGCATGACTTCTTACCTTTGTTCTTAAAATTTTGGAATCTCCTGAATCTATTTTCTCTTTTTTTATCATCTTAGTCGTCTTTCTTCTCATCATTGTCATTATCAAGGCATCTAGAAACAATGTGACCAATCTTGTTACATTTAAAACATTTCAAAGGTAGCTTACCTCGGTACTTGCCTTTACCTCTATGTAGTCTTCTAGATAGTAAAGCTTCAAACTCTTTTTCATTTGCTTCATCTTCAGCATACAGTTCTTCTAACTCACTCTTGCAACTATAAAACCTTTCACTTGCACTACTTGCATAACCATCACTAGGTATAGACTCTCTAGAGCTTCCAATCTTCAAAGATGATTTAAATGTAGACTTAGTCCTAGCAGTGGTAGGTAAACTATTATCAAAGTCATTTAGCTCAAAAGAAAACAACTTACCAATAGTAGCTTCCAGTGAAACAATCATCCGAGGAATGGATCTCAGTTCTTGTATTGCAGATACTTGGATGACATACATAGGTAAAAATGTCCTCAAAAGTTTTCTTGTTACATCTTCTTCCTCAATATATCCTCCAGTGCCTCTTGATAGAATTCACAATTTCCTTTAGTCTTGCACTATATTGTGTAACAGTTTCACCTTTTTTTATTCTCATAGAATCAAATTTGCCTCTCAAACTTTCAGCTTTTGCCTTCTGAACATGCTGATCTCCACCATGTACCAATGCAATATTATCCAAATCTATTTTTTTGTATCACATCCTTTAAGTGTTACCCTATTCACTTTGTTGTCATAAGTTTTGTCAAAGACATAATCAGCCAAGTCTAGTCGGTAAAGGAAATGAACAGTACTACCGAGTAGGAGAAGTTAGTCGGTAATGCAAGCGAAGGGAGGAGCAGTTAGTAAAGAAAGCGGAATCAAGCACCAAGAGAAAATAGTCACCGATTGGAAATTTTATTCGGTCACAGTTATCGAGTACCGAGTTTGAAAATGTACACCGAGCACCGAGAGTAGTAAGTTACCGAGCAGTTGAAACATTTAGTTACCGAGTAATGCTGGCAAGGCAACCAAGCAAATAAACTAAGTCAAATCTTGATAAGGGTGCATTCAATGAATTCATAGACAATGTCAGAAGAATCTATGATCACTAAAGTCATTTGGTTACAAAATCTATGAACCAGATTAATCAAGAACAAGATGCAAGGCAGAGATTAAGTGACAAAATAGATGTTGTGAGTTCCAAGAAGGGAACAATTTCCAAGGTAACAGTCAGGCGGTTTACCAAGCGGCAACAAATCCTAAGGTTGATCGAACGACTGAGATTGAGCTAAGGAAAACCTAATCAAAGAGATTAAGAGGAAAAACTAGAGGATACTTAATGAGTGAAGAATCCTTATGAGAACGATAAGAAGAAGAAAAAAAAGGACAAGAGACATGGAATGTTGTTACTGTTATGGGGTATAGCAGAGTATATGAGATAGCACTGAGTACAAAATTTGCAGAAGGAAGGTTTGATGATCACATCACCGAGAAGATTTAGAGGTAAAGAATTTAGAGCATAAAGAGTCTGATCAAGCATAACAGTTTGATGCATTATTTTAGACAAGTTCAAAGCATTGTGGAATACATTGTTTTTTTATTTTGTAAATCCCACCACTGGGTAGATCCTTACAGATCTTATTTTGTAAAGCCTCTAAAAAGATACAACTCTTAGAGAAGAATTTGTGAAATCCTTTAACAAGGTAGACTGCATAAGTCTTTATACTCTTAACAGAGTAAGCTATCAGAAGTAGCTAAACATTGTATCTCTAACCGAGCAACCTTTTTACTGCAGTAGTGAAGGATTGTGGGTGTCATCCCCACCGCAGTTTTTTCCTCTAACCAAGGATTTCTGCGTGACCAAAAATCATGGTGTTATGGGTCTATTTGTTATGTGTGTACTTGAAGCGATTTACATGTTTTAACTTATTTTTCATTTATAATTTTCATTCGGTAAAGGATGCTGAAGTAAGACAGTTTTACAGTATAAAAGTTTTAAGTGAACTGATTCACCCCTCCCCTCTCAGTTCATACTCTTGTATGACATTTCCAACAATTGGTATCAGAGCTATGACTCTTGAGTTAATGGTTTGACCACCTAAGAGTAAAAGATCCTAGACATGGAAAGTTATAGGCAAGCTAAGAGGATTGACAGTCTTGAGTATGAGCTAGAAAGTGCACAAGAATTGATTACCGAGTTAAGAAGGAAATTGGAGAAATCATTGAAAATGAGAAGAAAACTATATGATGAACTAAAAATCACTCAAGAATAGGTTGACACACTTGAAATAGCTTCAGAAGGTAGTCTGAATGATGAAAATGAGACAGCCATCAGAGAACTAATGGAAAAGAATGACTCACTTACCGAACAACTAGATTTAATGAAGAAAGATCTTGAATCAAACAACATGAGGATGACCGAGTTGATAGAAGGTAAAAGAAGTGATGAGGATGAAAAAAGGATGATTGAAAATGACAAAAGACAGGCTGACGCACGACTAGCAGAAAAAGACAATGAGATCATAAGAATGACATAGCAACATCATAACATGACTAATCAACTTGTGAATGCCAACATAGAGATTGCTAGAAAGGAGTTTGAAAATCAATCATTGAAATCAGAAATAGAAAGGTTGAACACTGAACTGACAAATGAAAAGAACATCAATTAAGTACTTAAGAAAAGGGAAGAAGCCTCTCAAGCTTTTGACAAACAACTCAAAAGTCAAAAGCAACCGAGTGACAAAATGGGTATTGGATTCAATGGAACTAACACTACCGACCAAGGAGAATCATCTAATTCATCAAAAGATGAAAGTACTAAAGCACCACCAAGACAAAGGAAGAAACCTTATTGCAACTATTGTGGAAATCCCGGCCACATAGAAAATGTTTGTAGGAGCAGAGAAGGTAATGCACCTAGTAAACCTAAATTTGATGGATATTATTTCGGATGCAATAAGTATGGTCATAAAGCTTTTGAGTGTAGATCAAGAATCCCTAACAAGTCAAGGAAATATAAATTTGATGGTTACTGCAACACTTGAAACAAGTATGGACACAAAGTTGAAGAATGCAGATCAAAGACAAGGAATAGCAAGTGGACATCGAACCAAGAAAGATCACAATCCAACCGATCAGAAACATCACTACCATGGGACTACAATACCAATATCTCCTGTGCATCATGTGGAAGGTACGAACACATTGCTGCAAATTGCTCATTATTGTTTGGAAGGAACAATAGGAAATCATGGAGGAGTTCTGGTATGGCATGCTTTCACTGTCACAAAATAGGACACCTAGCCAAAGATTGCAGGTACCGAGTCAATATATCAAACGAGAAAGAAAGTAATGATAAGAAGACACCTACTGTTGATGAGATAAGGGAACAAATGAACAAAACTTGGAAAAGAAAAGAGCAAGATGATGGTACCTCACTCAGAAATATTGAAAATACCTCATCTACCGAGATGAGTGCACTGAGTTACACTTAGTCAATAAAAGGTATGTAGGAACTGCTCACCGAATTGAAATATTTAATCAGTTCCTAAAATTAAGAGAGCGGAGATCCATATTAGCATGCTTAGATGAATTTGGATCTTCTACAAAAGTTTTTGTTGTAATTCACATGCAAGTCAGAGTATTTGGTTAGTCGGTGAAATTTGAATTTCACGAAGTCGGTGAATGCATTTATGACAACCTAACTTATTCGTTGGAAACCCTAATTGAGAAAAATCTATAAATATGAAGTTTTGCAAGTCACTTTGCACCTTACGCATTCGAGTTATCAAGAGCGAGTTGTAGAGCAGTCGAGTTTTCGTGCATTCAAGTGATCTGCGAGGTAAATTCTGAAACGAGAAAAATCATCTACAGTTGTATTCATCGTTGTTTGCTTTCAATCGAGTTAAGCTTTCAAAGAGAAAAGGATTATTTCCATCCCTATTCCTAATCTAATGGCACTGAAGAAGCAAGTACTAGTCGTGGCAAAGAATGTTGATCCCGTAAACCCTAAACACAAGATGCCACCCATCAAAGCTATAGAAATTGATATGTCGGGAGTATTGTCTCCATTCCACCTAGGGTTATATTGATTGATGATGTTCGATCCTTCATCCACTGCAAAATTGAAGATATTTGTGTTAATGAGTTGGACACTTCGTTCAATAAACTGTGTGACAATGGAAAATTGAGAGATGGGCACACACATCTGGAGAGAAAGGGTTTGGTGCATACCCTTCATCTATCGAGAGTCTTCAAACCTAAATGGATCAGATTTGTACTTAGCCGAGTACACGATCATTTTATGTGGCTAGAGCAACCAGTAAAGATCACCAATGATGTACTACACATCATTACTGGCCTACCAATCAGAGACAGACCAAAGAAAATCAAGCAGATTGACAGAGAAATGTTGAGTGAGCTAACCAAAGCTCAATGGGATGGTAGAGCGATGAGAATTTTGATGATAGAAGATGCAGAACTTAACTTTGCATGTAACATCATTGCTTATCGAGTCTTCCAATCATCTAGGGTAGACAGTGTACCCTGTGGAGCAATTGACCTGGCCTACAAGATTGTGAAGAAAGGAATGAAATTAGATGTTTGTGAGACTTTGTTGAGGCAAATTGAAGACAACATGAACACAATCAGGAAAGCCAAGACAAACACCTTGAAGCTTGGTCCACTATTGGTATGTATATTTTTCTATTTTGAGAACTTTTTCCCATCAGTCGGTGAAGTAACATGGAGCACAGATAGGCCAATCATTTATCAAATAAATGAATATATTTTAGGATTGGGAAACACTTTTAATTTGATCATGAATGATTACTTTGTTAAGTTTCAAACAAAGATGCATAAAAGATTCAGGATTCCACCCCAGTTAGTGGAAAGATATCATGATAATATCTATTTTGAAGTAGATACCGACATGTGTATCATTAAGGTTGTTGAGCCAAGGACTATTTGGCTTCAACCAATGGGATATGAAGTTGATATTGACATAGATGCACAGCAAATTGAGACATTGTTGAAAGACCCCATTGACAAGAAAGCTGACAGATATGGAACCTATGAAGAAGTTAAAGAAAAGATCAAGCATGGTATAGTGATACCTAAGGCCATAAGGAAAACAAAGAAAA
>MU213459.1:52051-72653 GCA_018584345.1 Thuja plicata
ATGAGCTATACAATAAGGTAGATGGAAGGTGGAAATATGCATTGACTACTGAAAAACAAATAAGAGAAAGATCATTAGTTGTGACAATGCCTGAATTATCAGTGCAAGAAATTGATGAATCTCTACATAACTATTAAAGGAGATTTCTTGTGAAAAACAGAGCACTAAGAATAATGATCGGTAAACTTTTAGAAGTTGAGAAAGAAACAGATGAAATGTGGAGAAAAATATTCAAACTAGATGCCACCAAGTCTCAAGAAGACAAGCAAACCAAGGGCACTACCAAAGGACAATTGTCAAAAGGCAATAAAGGTCAAACGGATCCCATTGACCTAACCAAAGATACCGATGAAATAAATGTTGAAGATGCATCAGAAGAAGAGGATCCTGCACAAGATACAACAAAGGAAGAAAATGCTATGGATACAATAGATCAAAATACCGAGTGTATGGACATAGATGACACTCCAACAACCAAAGAATCAGAACCAATAATACAAAAAATTCATGCTTATTCTAAGATAAGTATAGAGACCACCAAAGAAGGAAATGAATCGGTTCCCCCAACTGACACCGAATGAGAGAAGCAACAAGACTCCAAAGAAGAGTCCGAGAAAAAGAAAGAGTCAGAGAAAGAGAAGGAAAATGAGAAAGGGAAGGAGAATAAAGATACACAAGAAGAGAAGAGAGAAAAAGGAAAGCCAAAAGGTACTCATGAGTCGGAGGAGAAATCCGAGAGCACAGCAGGCACAAACAAGTCTCCCACCGATGTACTTAAGGCATCTATCTCACCATCAAGCAGCAAGGATAAGAAGAAAAAGAAGAAGGAGGAAATTGACTTAACAGAAGAAATAATTTTGCCCCCTCCTGATTTTGCAAATATGAATGCTGAGCAATTGGCATCATATGGGAAACTATTGAAGAAAAAGGCAGCCCAACAAAAGTTGATTGATGAAATGAGGAAGCAAGATGACATTCTTGAAGATGTCAAAGACATCTTTCAATATATGCTACTTAATGCTGCAATAAATGAAAAAGACAGTTTGATTCAGCAAGTAGGCAAACTTGCTCAACAAATAAAGGTACCGAACATGGATACCACCGAATCTTTATTGAAAATTCATGAGCCAAAGTTGACAAAGAGAATAATGGAGCAAATATTGAACCACATAGTAGATGACAAGGTGACTCTTTCCGAGCTATGTATAGCTATAGAGCAGGCTTTAACTACAATTCTCTCATTATTTCAAAATTTTTGTCAAATTTCAAAATTTACTGAGGAAATAAGGAATAAAGAACAATCGGCAGAAACTAAGTTAACCGAACACCTAAAGGATGTATCTATTGAACCCGGTTCAATAAAAGTATATTATCAGAAGACCAAGCATCTCATGGGACTCCAACATGAACTCAGGCAAGAGGAACATAAAATCCGGATAGAGTTGTTGGAATTGCAAGCCATTTTGATTCCACATATTAAGGCTCTGAAAAAACATTTGAAGAAAGGCAAGGACTTAGTCACTATGCCAGAGATGAGTTCACTTGACATAATCACAGGTCTAGCAGTGGACATAAATGAGCATATTATAGTTATGAAGACACTAAAGGAGACATGGGAGTCAGCATTGTCTGATCTCCAAAATAAATATAAGTACATTTTTGACAAGTAATTATTATTTTGGCACTTTTGTCAAAAAAGGGGGATAATATGTATGGGATAATATATTAAAGGATGATAATGTATGGAATACAATTTTTGAAGTGTATATAGTGCATAGGGACTCTCAACCAAGGGGGAGTTATAAGTTTTGAGTTTTNATTGATGACTTTGAAGTTTTTGTCAAAATGCCAAACTAATGACAAAGGGGGAGATTGTTACCCTATTCACTTTGTTGTCATAAGTTTTGTCAAAGTCATAAGCAGCCAAGTCTAGTCGGTAAAGGAAATGGACAGTACTACCGAGTAGGAGAATTTAGTTGGTAATGCAAGCAAAGGGAGGAGCAATCGGTAAAGAAAGAAGAATCAAGCATCGAGCAAAAACAGTCACCGAGTGGAAATGTTATTTGGTCACAGTTACCGAGTACCGAGTTTGAAAACGTACACCGAGCACCGAGAGTAGTAAGTTACCGAGCAGTTGAAACATTTAGTTACCAAGTAATGCTAGCAAGGCAACCGAGAAAATAAACTAAGTCAAATCTTGATAAGAGCACATTCAATGAATTCACAGACAATGTCAAAAGAATCTATGATCACTAAAGTCAGTTGGTTACAAAATCTATGAACTAGATTAATCAAGAACAAGATGCAAGGCAGAGATTAAGTGACAAAATAGATGTTGTGAGTTCCAAGAAGGGAACAATTTCCAAGGTAACGGTCAGGCGATTTACCGAGCGACAACAAATCCTAAGGTTGATTGAATGACTGAGATTGACCTAAGGAAAACCTAATCAAGGAGATTAAGAGGCAAAAACAGAGGATACTTAATGAGTGAAGAATCCTTATGAGAACGATAAGAAGAAGAAAAAAAAAGGACAAGAGACATGGAATGTTGTTATTGTTATGGGGTATAGCAGAATATATGAGACAGCACTGAGTACAGAATTTGCAGAAGGAATGTTTGATGATCACATCACCGAGCAGATTCAGAGGTAAAGAATTTAGAGCATAAAGAGTCTGATCAAGCATAACAGTTTGATGCATTATTTTAGACAAGTTCAAAGCATTGTGGAATACATTGTTTTTGTTATTTTGTAAATCCCACCACTGGGTAGATCCTTACAGATCTTATTTTGTAAAGCCTCTAACAAGGTACAATTCTTAGAGAAGAATTTTTGAAATCCTTTAACAAGGTAGACTGCATAAGACTTTATACTCTTAACAAAGTAAGCTATTAGAAGTAGCTAAACATTGTAGCTCTAACCGAGCAACCTTTTTACTGCAATAGTGAAGGATTGTGGGTGTCATCCCCACCGCAGTTTTTTCCTCTAACCAAGGATTTCTGCATGACCAAAAATCATGGTGTTATGGGTCTATTTGTTATGTGTGTACTTGAAGTGATTTACATGTTTTAACTTGTTTTTCATTTGGTAAAGAATCCTGAAGTAAGACAGTTTTAGAGTATAAAAGTTTTAAGTGAACTGATTCACCCCTCCCCTCTCAGTTCATACTCTTGTATGAAATTTCCAACATTAAGGTCATTTAACTCCAGGTCGGTGAGAGAAGATGATATCTCAATCATAACTTATGTGAGATCTTGTATATCTCTTATTTGCTCAAGTGTCATAGGCCCAAATGGTGGTGGTGAATACTCATTGTGAAGATAGTATAATTCATACTCTCCAATCCCAGGTAAGTGTAGCCTCATTCTATTTTTCCATGTAGAGAATTTATCCTTATTCAACTTTGGTTCCTCCCTTTTATACATCTTCGGATCTTTAACTCAAGTCTTTTAAACTTATCTCTTTAGAGTGCTTAGCTCTGATACCAATTGTTGGTTTACTGAGAGGGGGGTGAATCAGAAAACTATGATAACTTAAACCTTAAGACTTAACTCTAATTCAACTCATTGTCTTGGCTCGCTCAGTGGCTCAGTGTCTCGGTATCTCTTACCATCAAAAATATCCATTTTACCGAAAGACTTCATCCTACTTGGTAACTAAACAATTTCCTTTTACCAACTTGCTCAATCTTCTTACCGACTTGGTATAAAGTAGAAAAAAACTATATCAATACGAACTTATCATTTTATGATCTGTATTAACTACCCAATTAAATCATACTCCAAAAGATATGGAAATTCAATATGAACTAGAAATCAATTGCTTGACATCAATGACAAAATGACAATTGATCTAATTCTTTCTACAATCTTGTATACCTCTGATATCTGTCTTTGTCATCATCACCAATAGTTGAGTAACATTAGTTATGATTCATAAAGCTATTTTTTAGGGAAATAGAAACTCTAATTAGGTTTACAGTCAAAGGTAAAAGGATAGAAGATGATAGTTTTTGACAGATTTATGTTGTTGAAGAACAATTGAAGTGTTGTTGAAAAGTAAGATCTTGGACAACGATTGCAGAGCCATTTTCAAAGAAGAATCAACTTCAAGTTTAGAATAAGAACAAAGCATCAAAGGATCTGATTAGCATTCTAGAGTGCATTTCACAAGTCAATTACTCTTGTTTTTTTTGTTTCAACAAGTTAAAATCCCTTAACAAGGTAGTCTCTAGCAAGACTTTATTGTAGATCCCTTAATAGGGTGAACATTATAATAGTGGGATTAAATCCTCTAACAAGGTAGTCTGTAATAGGATTGTAGATACTTTTAACAAGGTATCAGTCACTCCTAATAGGGTGAGTCACCTAGAAAGTGACATATTGTAAGCTCCTAACTGAGCACTCTTTTCTACTGCAGTGAGAAGATTGTGGGTTTCATCCCCACCATGGTTTTTCCCTTTGACCAAGGGTTCCCATGATAAAAATCTAAGTGTTATGTGTGTGGATGTGTTGTCATTTCATTCATTTCACTTTTACTTTACACTTACTATTATGTGCTTCATAGTTTGGAAGTTTCTTTTGTTGTTGCTTAAAGGTATATGTAAAAGTCTAAAAGTTTTATTAGTCCTGATTCACCCCCCTCTCAATACCTATTGTTTCCAACAATTGGTATCAAAGCTCAGAATCTCTAGAGGAAAAGTTTGACAACTTAGGGAGTAGAACCGGGGAGATGGAAAGCTCTAGGAATGAAATACAGTTGGAGGCAACCAACGAAATGATTGAGGAGTTAAAGAACAAGCTTAATAATTCATTGGAAAAAAAAAGAAAGAATTATCTGAACAACTGAAAGAAAGTCTAGACAACATTGATGAATTATCTGAAGGAAGTGTTAACTTTGAAGAATTTGAGGTTGCAATAGCATATCTGATGGAAAAGAAAAAGATCATGACTGAAGAAGCAACCAAGATGAAAAGAGAACAAGAAATTCAAGTCATAAGGATGTGTGAAGTGCTTGAAGGCATGAGCGTTTTTGAAGATGCAAATTAGGACTGTTGAAATTGCAAAGAAGAATGTTGAATATCTGATCAGAGAAAAGGATATTAAACTTCAAATGTTGACACATGAGAACCATGCACTGAATGAACAACTAAGTGACATCGATGATGAAAACTTACAAATATGTGTTGAAAATGAAACACTAAGACAAGAGAATGAACAACTGAAAGAGGAATTGAAGATTGAGAGAGAGAGAAATGAAAAACTTAAGCAATATGAACAAAGGCTACAAAAGATTGATGAGAAATTGAAGAATAAAAGGTGGCCTAGAGATACCTCTAGCCTAGGATATACCAGTGACAACAAATTTGAAAAAGGAGAATCATCCAAGTCTGGTGTTGAACAATAACTAAAGATTCCTAAGGTTTATACAAGTCCATAAGGTAATAAGCCTACCAAACACACTTGCTACAATTGTGGAATCCCTAGAAACACTGTTAATGTATGTAGAAGAAAACTGGTTAATGTTCCAAGAACTACTCATTTTGATGGTTATTATTACAATTGCAATAAGTATGGTCATCAAGCATACGAGTGCAGATCAAGAACCAGTAGTAGATAATCTGAAGGGAGTTTCAATGGCTACTATTATACATGCAAAAAAAATTAGACACAAGGCAAAACATTGTAGATCAAGGATACCTAACAAACCAGTGAGTGTTCTAAGAAGAGAAGGAAACATGAATGTCACATGTACTATTTGTGGAAACTATGGACATGTGGCTATGAAATGTCGATTGATGAATCCTATAGATAATGTTGGACCCTAGAGGACATCAGGTATGACATGTTTTTAGTCATAAGTTTGGACACATAGCAAGAGATTGTGGATACAGGAACCAATCACCAAGCCATGAAGATGGGAAAGGTAAAAAGATTGTTAATGTTGAAGAAGTGAGGAATGAGATGAAAAAGATATGGGTGAAGATGGAAGAAATTAAAGAGGAAGCCAATGCATCAAAAGGTAACTCACCATCCTCTGGCTCAGGGGATTCATCCTCAAACTAAGCAATTAATTTTTTCTTAGGGACTGGATTTCATTGTTATATCTAACAGGTCCCTTATAATGATGAGCGGTAATATATATTTGCATATTGAGATGCATTGATGTTAATTTTGATAAATTACATAGAGATGGATTGTTATGAATCACTGATTTTATCATTTGCAAAAGTTATATACAATGCTATTTTTAGCTTTAACCTGTGGAAGTTGTAATCAGCAGAGTGATATTGGTGAATGACATTAACTATTTTGTAACAACTAGCCATTGGACAAATTTTTGGGAAAATAAATCATAGGAAAACCTATTCATTATACACCTTGCATTTTGAAGAGCGTTTACAGGAGCAGAGTGTGATTTCATATTATGATTGAATGTGCAAACTATTTGGGCTAATCACTTACAGAGATTTGAAGTACGAATTTGAAAGCCCTAACTGAGATAGTTAATAGAACAATGGTCAAGTATGAAGGAATTTGGTGTCTTCGAGTTGTAAAGCAAGAAATCTATTGAATCACTATGACTTCAAGGATTTCTACACCTACATTGATTGATATAAAAAAAGGAGGTGAAACTTGAACATAAGCTACACTCATTGAAGGCAATGAAAGTTGTCAAAACCGGTGCCCTATCCCTAATTCCACATTGTGTTTTGTTGATTGAAGACATAAGAATGTTTATTCATTGCAATATTGTTGAGTTAGAAAATCAACAAATACAAAAATAGTACTTGACAATGTGCAACAATGGAGAACTTAAGGACGAGTTCAAACATCTTTAAACAAAGGGTTTAACACGCATTTTGGACTTACCAGAAATATTTAAGGAGGAGTGGATTTGATATGTCTTAATTCATTTTCATGATCAATTCATATGACTGGAACAACCAATAAAGATCACCAAAGAGTTGATTCATCTGATAACAAGTTTCTCAATAGACTATGAACCATGTACCCTAAGTAAAATATCCATGAAGATGGTTGGAAAACTCACAATTCCAATAAAGATCATAGAGTGATGATGATAGACGATATTGAAGATCAAGAGGTTCAATTTGCAGCAATTATTGTCAGTTACAAGGTCTACCAGTCGAGTCGGTTGAATAGTGTGCCATACAAATCTATTTACGTCGCTTACTAGATAGCAAAGAAAGTAACCAAATATGACCTAGCTGAGATGGTGAGATCACAACTATTGGCTAACCTAAAGAGGATTCAGACCGATTAGAAGCAATCACTAAAGTTTGAATCATTTTTGATATGTATGTTTTTCTATGTGCAAAACATTTTCCCTGGTAAAGGAGCAGTAACTTAGAAGACAGATAAACCAAATTTATACGAAATCAATGAGTACACAAGTGAACTAGGTGATAACCTAAACAATTTTATGTGGGGATACTTCAAGGACTTTCAAGACAAAATGCACAAAAGGTATAGAATTCCACCACATATTGTGGAGAAGTACAAAGATACTTTTTGTTTTCTAGTTGATACAAACACTTGCAAGATTCAAGTAGTAGATCCCATAATTTCATGGATACCTGAGATGGGATATGAGACTGATGAAATTTTTTTAACCTTGAACATTAAAGATTTATTTAAGCTAACGATTAAAAAAGAAGCAAAGAGGTATGGTACTTTTGAGGAGGCTTATGAAAGAATCACCTTACAACTCAAAAAGCCAAGGATAGAAAGAAAATAAAAGAATATCATGAGTCAATTGGAAGATAATTTTATAACTTGTGAAGGTAGTAGTTCCACAAGTGAGAGACAAAAGAGCATTCCAGATGATTATGCTAGTAGGAAAAGGAAGCAAGCAAAAAATCAAAGTAAGACTCCAAAATTACCATTGCTAGAAGATTCTGGTATGGAAAAGAGTGATGAAGGTAAATCTTATGACCCTATGCCACCTGAGCATCTCAACCTATCAAAACAAAAACATATGTAAAGAGAAAAAATTGAGGACAATCAAAGGCCTCTCATAGAAAGAAGAAGAAGAAGAAGAAGACAAAAGTAGACAATGAGAAAATTGATTCAAAGAAGGAAATCACTGACATGGGGAAGTCTGGAAAGACAAAATTTAATATCCCTAAGAGTCCTGCTGAAGTTGAAAATGCCATAAGAGAACATTGAATGATAGGTAATATCAGTAACTTCAAATTCTCTAATTTATCTGATGAAGGAAAGAAAACAATTGAAGATGTTATTGTATTTAACTTTCACAAATTCATCAGAACACCTAGTCAAATAAAAAATCATATAGATAATGAACTATATGATGAAATTAATGTCATATGGGAGTCTAAAGTTGTGAGTGAAAATGAAATAAAAGAAAGGAAACTTCTCTATACTATGACACAATTAAAATAAAGGAAGTAGATGAAGCACTTGAAAAATATAAAGTCAGATTTAGTATTGGTCATAGGACTGCAAAAATACTAGCTCGAAAGGAGAAAGAAGGTGAAGAAGAGACAGTGGTGATATGGAAAAGGATATTCAACATGGATCAACCACAAGTAACAGATACAATAGGTACATCTCAAGTAGATGATACTTTTACTTTTAAAGAGTTAATGGGAGATGTGTTAGGTAGTATTCCAAATATAGTTACTCATATTGACTTAACAAAATATTTAGTTGATGATGTTATGGTTGAAGATATCACTGAAAATCACAACTCTCCTATGATTGGAGATGAAGCTGAAGATATTCCACTTCAATCTGCACTTGATGTAAACCCTTTTGAGATAAATGATGATGTATTTGATGAGACAAAAAAGAGTAAGGAAATGGAACATGTGACTAAGACCACAACTCAACCAAAGGACACAACATAATAGGTAAACGATATAGAACAAGGTGAAGCTACTCAAGAAAAACAAGATGAGAAATAAAAAGATCAAGAACAAGACACAAAGACAAACAAGGAAACAAGTAACACTGGTACAAGTGAGAAAAGTACTAAAGATGGAGTTGAGACACCAAAAGATAATACCACTAGTACTTCACAAACTAACACTGAGGATACCTATGAGAAGAAGAAAAGGAAAAGAATGGATGAAGATGATGAAGAAGATGATGATAAAGAAAAGGAAGAAGATGATATAGAATATGTTATTCTGAAGAAGGATTTTAACAATTTTAAACCAAAAGAACAAATACTATTTTCAAGGAAACTAGCAGAAAAGGCTGAAAAGAATAGAATAAAGCAGAAGAAGTTCAAGAAGAAAATACTAAGAAAAGTAGTTGCTATACTTTCTGATCTAGTTCCTGATGTAGAACTAGATGAAGAAGCATCTATGATTGATCAATGTAAAACCTTAGTTGATGCAATTACTTGTTTAGATCATGACATGGAAGAGGGGATGATCAAGTGAGAAGAAAAGAGATTGGAGAAGGAGATTATGGAGAAGCTACTGCAGAAGATTGCACTTGAGAAAGTTTCATAGCTTGAATTGGTCAAATAACTCAAGGAATCATTACTTGAAGTTGGACAAATCTTTAAAAAAATATCTATTTTGACCAACTTCACTGCAGAAATTAAGAAAAAGAAGGAAGAGCTGGAAACAAAGTTGGCTACAATGGTCAATCAATTCGACCCATTGGGTAGTTCAATGATGGATTATACTACAAAATTAAAAACATTGACACACAAGGAAATGGAACTCAAGGCAGAAGAGGACATGATAAGGATGAATTTGTTGGAATTACAAGGATTTCTGGCTCTACACATGGACATTATCCAAGCATATCTTAAGAAAGCTGAAGTACTGATAGGTACTCCAAACATGAGTACAATTGATAGTATGTAGGATCTAGATTCAAGCTTAAATGGTTATCAAATTTCCTTAACAACACTAAAAGAGTCATGGGAGAAGTCACTTTCCACTGCAAAGGTACATTTAAAGACTGTATTTGGCAAACTGTAAGGTATGAACACCCTTGTCCATACAATTTTTGATCATGGTCTTTCGCATTAATGTCGAAAAAGGGGGAGAATATAGTAGCTCAAAAAGGGAGAGATTATATAGGGTATATAGTCTATGGAGTTACAGATTTAGGGGGAGTATGTAATCAGACATGGAGTATAGTTTTGGAAAAGTTTTGAAATTTTCACAAGTTTTTGTTATCAATGCCAAAGGGGGAGAATGTTGATTGTAGAATGTTGATAGATGACATTGATGATGATCTTACAGAGTATGGTTGTCATTGTTGGAAAACCATTACATAGGTAAGACAGTTTTGTATAAGTATATGAAGTTAAACCAACTGGTACACAATAATAACCAATCAGTAAATAGAAGTTAAGTCAGAAAGGTAACCGGTGAACATGAGAACAGGTGAAGGACAAATTAGTTAATGAAGACAAGTTTTCTATCAATACATTGGAAGGTGTAAAGAAAACATGTATACTATAATTTGTGACCATGCCTCGTAGGTCACACTAGTAAAGGCATTAGTGAAGATATCGCCAACCGGTTAGTTTAGTGAACATGTAAAACTAAAGGTTACTGAACAATTTTGATTACTTGGCCAAATCGGTTATGATGGTGGACGATTAAATGAATCTAGACAACATAAAAAACATAGTACATTGTTTAAAGAGTTGAATAAGTCAATTCTTAGGTAGTTGTGCATGGAGTTATATATGAATCCAAGGTATATTTTGACCAATAATATTGAAGGAATTTTTCACATTGGAGATAACAACTTAAAGTTTATTATGGATGATGCGGTAAGGATTTCAAGTTTTGACGAGTTAGTTTTGATTCATCAATCTATTTTGGAGGGAAAAAGAAACCCTAATTAGGTTTATAGTTGAAGGTAAAAGGATATAAGATGATAGCTGTTGACAGAGTTATGTTGTTGAAGAATAGTTGAAGTGTTGTTGAAAAGTAAGATCTTGGAGAATGATTGTAGAGCCATTTTCAGAGAAGATTCAAGATCAGGTCCAGAACAAGAAAAAATCATCAACTAACCTGATTAGCATTCAGGAGTGCATTTCACCTGTTAATTACTCTTGTTGTTTTCCTAAAAGTTTCAACAAGGTAAAACCCCTTAACAGGGTAGTCTCTAGCAAGACTTTATTGTAAATCCCTTGACAGGGTGAACACAGTAATAGTGGGATTAAATCCTCTAACAAGGTAGTCTGTAATACGAATGTAGATAATTCTAACAAGGTATCAATCACTCCTAATAGGGTGAGTCACCTAGAAAGTGACATATTGTAAGCTCCTAACAGAGAACTCTTTTATACTGCAGTGAAAAGACTGTGGGTTTCATCCCCTCCGTGGTTTTTCCTTGTGACCAAGGGTTTCCACAATAAAAATCTAAGTGTTATATGTTTGGATGTGTTGTGATTTAATTCATTGCACTTTTACTTTACACTTACTGTTATACGCTTCATAGTTTGGAACTTTCTTTTTTTGTTGCTTAACGATATATGTAAAAGTCTAAAAGTTTTATTAGTCCTAATTCACCCCCCCTCTTAGTACCTATTATTTCCAACACTAAGAGTATCTATTTAAAGTCAATTGAGGTTGAGTGCAATCATGACAAGTGTCAACATCCCTCGATACGGCTACCTAATGTGGTTCAACTAGGTGACCACACTTATTTGGGGGTCAATTGTCTAAATCTAATTTATTATCCTTTAATGAGTTACTAACGAAATTCAAATACTATGACAATTTCAAATTATTTTAATTAAGTTATCCCTTCCTGAGATTTAATAACACATTAATTGAAATAATTAATATCATCGTACTTAAATAATTCCTATAATATGTATCTTTTAAACTCTATTTAATAGAATCTGATAGAAAATTATTAAACTTACCATACTGAATTATAGATAAGTTGAACCCTTATGTTGAATCAACATTTAAACCTAACATACATATAGTCTAATCATTTTAATTAAACCATATTACTATTGTCAATATAATTTAATTAAAACTAATTAAAATAATATCATAAATTCTTTTATCACATTATAACAAATTACTTTACTATGCATAAGTCAAATTGCTAATTACATCATGTTATTATAATCCATTAATATTCAATCTAATTTTTAATAATTAAACATGTTAGCAATTCATGCTTTAGAACCTAATCAAATTACTAAAGATTTTGCCCTTTAAATTACCTATAATAGTTTCGCCTAATGAAATCCTATTATAATATTTAATACATTAACTTAAATTTTCCCATTGGAATTTCTGTAAGAGATTAGATAAATCATTAATTCTTAATCTTTTAAAAACCTTCATTAAAATTCTTCCACTCTAAAATTATAAATTCATTTTACAATTTTAACCCCTCCCCACTAGCTATCAATTAAATATTCAACATACCCTTTTTATTTAAATAAAAGACCTTTAAAAGATTCCCCCAAATTTGCAAATTTGAAATTCAAAAGGACTATTAATTTATAATATTTTCCTTTTCAAACCCTGATAAGGTTTCCACAAAGAAAAGGAAAACAAAATGAGTTTATTATTTCATTTCTCATTTCCTTCTTCTTCTCTCTCCTTTCAACCCTAACCCTATTTTTTTCCATATTGTTTTTGTTGCAGGTTTCATGGAGAATATACAATGGTGGATGAAAGTATACTATATATATATATGACATTTATAAATTAAAAGAGGGATTTCCCCCTTGCTGCAGAGGGTGGCGTGCTGGTTTGAGAGGGTCGCAAGCAACGGTTTTAAATCCTACCAGGATGGCAGGGGAGGGGCGGTCGAGCCACTCCCTGTGGCCTTGGCCACCGTAGGGGTCGACCACTGCATTGTGGCTTCGCTCATAGTGGGTGGTCAAGCCCGCTGTGCTATGGCCTCGACTACAATGGCAGTCAGGATGCCTCCCTACGACCACGACCTTCCCGATTCAGGGGTTGGGTTTTTGAGCCCTCCCCTTTCATTGTAAATAATTTTTTTTTTTAATTTTTTTTTTTAATATATATATATATATATGTATATATGTATGTATGTATGTATGTATGTATGTATAAACTGTGTTTAAAAAATAAATCTGCATGTGTTTTGATATATATATGTGTGTGTGTATAAATATATTTATATATATTAAGCATGAAATTTGATCTCTATTCTTTTGTTTAATAAATATTTTTAAAAAAAAAGCAATAATACAAATGTAGAAATACAAAGCATTTATAAAGCATTTATATGTATGAGTTGCTAGTAAGTTAGATAAGTTAACTCTACATTTTTTTTTGTAAAATGTCAATATGTTTAAATGAATAAATATAGGTACATAGCACTAAACATATTCATATTTTTTTTGTTTAAACAATCATCTATTTTTTTTTGTCTGATATTTAAACTCAACTAACAAGGAGATTTTCCTATACATATTGTAAGCTAAAATAATGCTAACTTTCTATTTAGCAATAGAGATAAAAAAAAAAAAATCAGATTTTCAACTTAAGGAAAATTTCTATTGCTTTTGAAAATAACAAAATCTCTACTTTCCTTTTTTGTGCAAATCATTATAACCATTTGTACAACCCATTACACAAAGAACAATCACTTTACAAGGTATTTTTAAATTCTTACAAGCTTCTCCTTTTTTTTTCAACACAACAACAATAGTGAAAGTGAATTACAAAATAATTTATAGCCTCTTCACTCTCTTTTTTTGAAATAAAATACATCTTTACAAAAAGGAATGAACTATGAGACACCGCACTTGAACATTTATTCACACCATCTTCTCATCCTTTTTATTCATATGCATAAACCTACAATAAAATTTTCAACTTGACCATGGGGGCTCACCCCCCAACCTAGGCCTCTAAGAGACCACCCCTGAGCTTGGGGAACAAAATGTAGACGGGTTACATATTGTTAGTAATAACTGAGAGGCGGGGGGGGGGGGGGGGGGAANGGGGGGGGGGGGTGTGAATCAGTGACCTCAAAAATATTCCAATAATCAAGCCAAAAATTTATTAGCACAATATTAAGCCTCTAGTTATCTTCAGTCCTATAAGATGAATGCCTTCAAATAATATTATCAAAATACTACTTCTCGGAATTCTTTTTTAAACCTTATACTATGTGTTTACCGAATAATATCCTTGCTTCTTGCTGATCCATGTGACAGGTCTGTCACCCATGAAGAATGCTCCTCCAGTTGTGCTCTTTCGGTCATCAATGTTTCCAGCCCAATCAACATCTGTATAGACTTGTAGCTCAAATTTTCCTTCTCTTTTATACCATAAGCCATAGTCCTCTGTGTTCTTTAGATATCTCAGGATTCTCTTGACAACGGTCATATGTGATTCTTTGGGATTAGTAGAGAATCTTGCAACTATTCCAACTGCATGTGCTATACCTGGTATGCATACATCAATTTTACAATCATTGATCTATATAAGGTCTAATTTACCTCATTGGATTTCTCTTCTTTTGTCATCTTACATCCGGTAGCCATAGGTGTTCCAACTAGTTTGGAATCTTCCATCTTGAATATCTTCAACACTTCCTTGATGTATTTGGACTTGGTGATATATATGCCTGCATCTTGTTGAAGAATTTGTAGACCAAGAAAGAATTTGATCTCCCCAAACATAGACATTTCAAATTCCTTGCTCATTTCATTAGCAAAGGATTTGCATAAAAATTCATTTCCCCCAAAAATGATATCATCAACAAGCAATCAGAATATTACCATCAGTATCTTATTTTAAGTACAGATTGCTATTTTCACTTGTTCTAACAAATTTTATGCTAATGAGATATGAGTGAAGTCTTTCATACTAGGCCCTCAGTGCTTTTTTCAATCCATACAAGGCTTTATGTAGTCTACATACCATGTTTCTCTTGTCTGGATCAACAAACCCTTCTAGTTGTTCAATGTATACCTCTTCTTCCAGTATTCCATTTAGGAATGCAGATTCGACATCCATCTGGTATACCTTAAATCCTTTGAATGCAGCATAAGAAAGTAAGATTCTAACTCCTTCTAGTCTAGAAAATGGTGCAAAGGTTTCTCTATAATCAATACCTTCTTCTTGTGCATATCCCTTGCATACTAATCTTGCTTTGTTTCTAGTAATTTCTCCATTCTCATTTAGCTTGTTTCTGAATAACCATTTGGTACTGATGACATTCTTTTCATCTGGTCTCGGTACTAGTGTCCATGTATTGTTCTTCTCAATCTTTTCTATTTATTCATTCATAGCACTAGCCCATTCTTCATTCTCAAGTGCAGTGTTAACATATTTAGGCTCAAAATCACAGAGTAAACATCGGGTGTTTAGTGACTTACTTCTTGTTCTTGTTCCAGCCTTCTTGTCTACTATGATTTGATTTTGTGGATGATGTCTTTTGATATACTTGGCAAGTTTCATTTCAACTCTATGTTCATCATTCTGATCATCTTCTTGACCTTCGTTCTCATCTCCATTGTTTGGAACATCATCTTGAGGATTTTCCTAATTTTCAGTAATTGCAACCTGATGCTCGGGTGCAATGTTTTGATGCTCGGGAGCGACACACTATTTCTCATGTAGAGTGTCAGGTTTTGTATAAACAAACCTGTTGTAGTCCTCTGATTCCTTTTTTCTTTCCTTATCATTATTTTATGCAAATTCATCTATTTTCACATTTGCACTTTCAATGATTTTGTTCGATGACTTGTTAAGACATTTATAAGCCTTGCTTTTGGTTGATTACCCTAGAAAGATACCTTCATCACTTTTGTAGTCAAGTTTTCCATTTCTATCATCCTTCAAAATATAACATTGACTACCAAAGATTTTGAAGTAACTTACATTGGGTGTATGACCATACCAAAGCTCATATGGTGTCTTCTTTGTGTCCTTCTTCAATTGTACTTTGTTTGATGTGTATACAACAGTACTGATAGCTTCCCTCCAGAAAGTTTGAGTGACGCTTTTATCAATCATCAATGTTCTTGCACAGTCAACAATTGATCTGTTCCTTCTTTCAGCAATTCCATTTTGCTGTGGTATCCTCAGTGCAGAAACTTGTCTTTTAATTCCATGCTCATTGCAATAGTCAGTGAATAAATCTGAAGTAAATTCCCTCCTCTATCTGACCTTAAGCATTTCAATTTATTTTCACTTTATTTTTCTACCATTTCTTTATACCATTTAAACATCTTAAATGCTTTTGATTTATCTTTTAAGAACATGATTGTCATCATTCTAGAATAATCATCAACAAAGAGAATAAAATACCTATCTCCATAGTATCTCTTTTTCCTCATGGGTCCACATAGATCCATATGGATTAATTCTAGAATTGCATTAGATGTATGGGTTTTACTCTTGAAACTAGACTTTGTCATCTTACCTTTTTGAAAATTTTTGCACATGATATGCTCGGGCTTAGTCATGCTTGGTAAGCCTCTGACATTCCTTTTGTTTCTTATCTTTATCATGTTGTCAAAGTTCACATGACACAATATTTTTTTGCCACAGGCATATGTCTTCATTTCTAGCCATTAAACAAGTGGTGTTAGTGTCATCAAGATAGAAAAGGTTACCTTTTGTCTGCTCACCGGTACCAATCAATCTTCCTAATTCATTGAAGATCTTTGACTTCTTATTTTCAAATGCTACTCTGTTTCCTGAATTGTTCAACTGTGAAACACTTAAAAATTGTAATTCAGTCCTTTAACCCAGTAAAAATTTTCACATTTTATCAGGTTATTCAACATTATGGTTCCTTTACCTTCAACTGGACAAGGTGTATTATTTCCCATTCTCACTGAACCACCATTATAGTATTCAAAAGTCTCAAACTTTTGTTTATCACCGGTCATATGGTGAGTGAAACCGCTATCTATGATCCAGAAATCCTTTTTACTAACTTTAGGTATGAGTGCATTTTCTACATACCTTTCTTCATCTTCATCTGAATCATCCTTCATGGCTACAAATACCATCTTGATGTCTTCTTCTGATTTGGTGTTAGTGTCATCAGCTATGTTATCAGCTAGGTAACAAGCTTTCTTCCCTTTGTCCTGATGACATGTAACTGATTAAATGTTTGATAATGTTAAGTTGAAGATAATGCAAGACATTAAATCAATTAATGGTTTGTATTGTCATTGATGTCAACTTGATATCATCTGTACGGTCATGTATATAATGCCAAAGACTTCAGAGAATCAATGGAACAAAGATCATGCTTTCAACAATGCATAAAAGTCAAGTATTCACTAAGTGACAGATAACACCGACGGAGTGCACACCATCGGTAAAGGCAAAGAATCAAAGTCACAGTGATGCCCGATGAGCAGAAGATAGTGTTTCCCGATGAAGCAAAATCACAGGATGCCCGACAAGCTGAAAATAGAGTTTCCCAACGAGTAAAATCCAATGTTGCCTAACGGATGGAGATCCTAAAGTTGACTGGAGTCACACCAACGAAACTGGCAGTTGTCACTGATGACTGACTACAGAGTTGACTGACAGAACAAAGAGTTCAAAAAACAACAAAATATCTAGCTGGCAAGAGCTAAAGATAAACTTAACTAGTTGTTTTCATTGTTTTATTTGACCAGAGTTAAGTGATTGATTTAAAGAAGATTTGTATAGTTGGAAAAAAGATAAATACAAGATAAATCAGGAGTTAAGCTTTAAATCAGATTGGCTGGATTTTTTTTCATGCCAAGAATCAAGAATCAAGAAATGGTGAATATCATGTCTATATAAGAGACAAGTTTAATCCATTTCCACAATCATCATCACATGAATGGGGGCGAATAGAAAGAGGATGCTGAAGAGAAATTGATGAAGGATACCTTCATACAGTCCTGATCAATCAAGCTAAAGGAGAGCTAAAGAATTCTGCATACACTGATGAACAGTGAAGCACAACATCATAGAGAAGAAAGTGTGGAGCACAAAGAATTGAATTGATACATGATCAGAGAAGTAATGTACTTAAATAGATCTAAAAATCTACAATTCAAGTTGCATTAGAAATAGGTCATTGTGTTTCAATTTAAGCATTGAAGCATCAAGTCTCTTAACAGAGCAGGACTTAACAGTCTTCTATATATTGAGGTACATCCCAAGGAGTGCCAAAAAGGTTGATTCATGAAAGTAGCACTAGATTTTCCTAAAGCCTATTGACAGTCTAAGAAGGAGGCTGATTCAAGGATGGAAGCAAACTGATTTGCCCTATACTAAGTGACAACCTCTATGTATAAAATCCTCTAACAAGGTCACACCTAACAGTGTGTTTGTAACCTTTTACAGGGTTGGCTCCAAACAGGGCTCACTTCAGAAGAGTGAAAATTTGGGCTACTGGTCCCAGTGGTTTTTTTTCTTAACAGGGTTTCCACGTTAAAATCCATGTGTTATGTGTGTATGGTTTATTAATTTAGTATTTTACATTTCACATATGCATTTCTAGATTTATCAGTATACTTTGCATATTTACTAAGTGTCAGTAAATAAGTTTTACTGCTTATCGGTAATCAAGGAGAATAAGGTCAGAAAAGGAAAACTGATAGACAGTTAATTATTATAAGTATTTCATGGCATGCATCTTGTAAGGGACATAATAATTTGAGGTTTATTTGATTGGTGGTTATTATAAAGAAAAGTTTTTGAAGCCACTAATTCACCCCCCCTCTCAATTATTACTAACAATTGGTATCAGAGCTTGTGTGCTTAGAAAGGAAGGTTTCAAGACCTAAGTCAAGATCACAAGATGAACAGACGAGATGTGCCGAAGTTGAACAAAGACAACTTTGCTTCATGGCAGAGCAGGATAAGACTCCACTTATCAGGTATTGGTAATGATGTTACTCAATACTTAGATACTGAATATGTGTTGCCTATAGGAGAATTAATAGTAGATCAATTAAGAGAGAAGCATGAGCATAACTGCATGGTTATAGAGCTCTCTTCCTCACTCTCCGATGTTGAATTTGAAGATGTCAAGGATTGCAAAACTGTAAAGAAAATGTGGGACAAACTGAAGCTTGTATATGGAGGTGATACAAATGTTCTGAGAGCCAAGGCAGAAAGCCTTAGAGGAAAATTTGATGATCTCAGAATGAAAGAAGGAGAAAATATCACACAGTACAACACAAGAATAAAAGAAGTAGTCAATACTATACGAGGTGTTGGAGGTACACTTGAAGAGGAAACAGTGGTAAGTAAAATCTTAAGAACCTTACTGCCTGTATATGCTATTCAAGTTTCTGTTATTCAAGAAATGAGAGCTATAGGAAACAACATAGTTACTCTTGATAGTTTAATTGGTAGACTGATTTCATTTGAGATGAATAACTTTGATAATAGTGTCTTACCAAACTTAGAGTGTGCATTTAAGTCTTCTATGAGAATAAGCAAATCAAGTTAAAGACAAACATCTAGAAGAGATAGTGAAAGTGAAAGTGAAGAAGAAGATCTAGATGAAATAGAAGTGCTCATGGCAAGGAGAATGTAGAGAGGCAAAGGTAAATACAATGGCAAGTTACCACTTGTATGCTTTAATTGTAGATAGATTGGACACTTTGCTGCAAGATGTCCTAACAGAAGAAAAGATGACAAAGGTAATGACAAATATTTTGAGAAGAAATATGACAGAGGTGATAACAAAGATTACAGAAGTTACCAACAATAAAAAAGAAGAGATACCCGAGACTACAAGGATAAAGGCAAGAAGGCTAGCTACCTAGCTTCTTACAAAGATGAAGATACTAACACTGAACCTGATGAAGACATCGAGATAGTATTTGTAGCTGTGAAGGATGATTCAGATGAAGATGAAAGGTATGTAGAAAATACACTCATATCTAAGGTTAGCAAGAATGACATTTGGATTATAGATAGTGGCTGCACTCACCATATGACCGGTGACAAAGAAAAGCTTAATACTTTTGAGTATTATAAAGGTGGTACAGTAAGAATGGGTAATGATACACCTTGTTCGGTTGAAGGTAAAGGAACTATAATGTTGAATAACTTGATTAAATGTAAAAATGCTTATTGGGTAAAAGGATTGAATTATAATCTGTTGAGTGTTTCTCAACTGAATAATTCAGGTCACAGAGTAGCATTTGAGAACAAGAAGGCAAATATCTTCAATGAATTAGGAAAACTGATTGGTACCAGTGAACAAACTAAAGGTAACTTATTCTATCTGAATGATACTAACACCACTTTCTTAATGACTAGAAACGAAGATATATGGTTGTGGCACAAAAGATTGTGTCATGTGAATTTTGACAACATGATAAAAATAAACAGAAGAAGAAATGTAAGAGGCTTACCGACGATGACAAATCCAGACAACATCATGTGCAAAAATTGTCAAAAAGGTAAAATGACAAAGTCTAGTTTCACAAGTAAAACCCATACATCTTATGATATTCTAGAATTAGTCCATACTGATTTATGTGAACCTATGAGGACAAAGAGCTATTATGGAGATAGATATTTTATTCTCTTTGTTGATGATTACTCTAGAATGATGACAGTTATGTTTCTAAAAGATAAATCTGAAGCATTCAAGATGTTTAAGTGGTAT
>MU213459.1:74964-109930 GCA_018584345.1 Thuja plicata
TTAGCTGATATCTTCACCAAGCCACTGCCCAAGGATACATTTGAGTACCTGAGAAAGAGACTAGGGGTCAAACCCTTGTCTACCAGTCAGTAAAAGACTGAAGGCTACATCAGCCTATATATTATCAAAATATCATTCATGTTGATGCAAGCAAAAAGATGAACTTCAAAGCTACATCTATATACATAAAGGTATATATCAGAACCGAGCACCAGATCATATTGTTGTATCGCTGATGGATAAGGAAAATTCAAGGAATATATTATGGATGGAGAGAAAAATATCACTTGAAATTAATGTCCAATATCTGTAAGATATTTGTTTGGCATTGTTGTCAAAGGGAGAGAAAGTTTCCATATTATCACAGTCTTCAGAAAAAGAAGAAAGATTATCCGTTATCAAATTACTCCAATAGGGAGAGATCATATCCATAGGGAGAGTTGCTGACAAGAGACAGAGACATCAAAGAAGAAGAATAGTCAAAAGAGAGATATTGACACAAGGGAAGGACGCAGCACATCAGAACAATAAACACAAAGAACTGCAAGAATCAAATCTTGTGTGTGTGATTTTTGGTACATGTTAAGAGACACAACACTTCAATAAATCATTGCATTAGTGAAAACAAAGTGGTTAGCAAACATAGTAATCAGTAAAATCAATCTATTGCTTCCTATCTAGGAGGAATATGAAAAATGACATAATAACCCTCAGATTATGCATATTCCAGTGACAAATACAACCTAAGAATGGAAGATTCAAATGAAAAGTAATCTAAATGATTCAAAAACATACAATCTAGCTCTAGAAATGGAGATAATCACAAAATAACTAAGAATTAAGCTAGAAAGCACTATGAAAGTCCTAAACATGAGCAATATGAGATTGCTTCTTCAATCCTCCAAATATGGGCAGCATAAGGATGCTTTCAACTTCTCAAAATTAGGAGCATTATAACAATAGATTAAAAGACTTCAAATTTCAGGGCTATTTGAGCTCAGAATCTATCCTATTTATAGGAGAAATGGAGGAAGGGGAGAAGACTCTAGAAGGGTTGCCATTAATGAGGGTGTAAGACTCATTAATGAGGTATGAGTGGAAGGAATATGAAAGAGCCATTAATGCTTCATTTATGAAAGCATTAATGAGGTATGGGTGAGGGTTTAAGAAGCATGGGTGAGGGTTTAGAGTCAAGCTTGACAAGGTGGACTTGAGGAAAGAAATCTTGAGATTCCTTGACTTTCTCAAGTGGGTGGAGTTGTTAATCATTCCTTAATGGAATGTCACAACATTAAGGGTAGCTTAGGATTAGGATTAGGGCTTAGGGGATGTGATTAAGGAGATAGAGATGGGAGGAGAAAGAATTAGTGGAGGGGGAATTAGCTAATTAGGGTTAATTAGCTAATTAAGAAGAATTAGCATGTGAGAAGGGGTTGGGATGAGTTTGAACTCATGGTTGGGCAGCTGAGCTTGGTTAGGTTTGAAGGAATATTAATAAAATAAATTGTTGTAATAACATATTCACTTAATAATAGGGATTTAATTAATCATTTAAGCTTTTGATTGCTTTGTAATAATTAAATAGGACTATAGCCAAATTGAATCAATTTAGGCTAGGGGATTGATTTTGCAAGTGATGAGGTATAACTAGGATTCCATTTAATTCCCTTTAAATTAATTACCTTAGCCAGGTATGATTTGGATTAATTGAATTGAATTGATTGGGTTGGCTAAAGTGATTAATGTAAATTAGTGGTTAGATCACTTAGGAGCTTAAATCTGATTCGAAGGAATTATGCCAAGCAGTAACAGGGTCATTTGGACATAATTGGGGGTATGATCACACTTAGGGAAAATAGGGTCTATGGTTAGAGCAGACCAAATCTAAGTGGTTACATTTTCCCCTCTTTGAATTGATGTGTGAGCAACGCATCGATTCAAAGAAATTTTTTGATTTAGACTTCAGAAAGATTGAGAATTTCATTCTTGGTTGTCGAATGAAATGATGATGAGATCAGTCTCGCACTTGATCGAACTAAACTGATAGAATTTATTTTGAACTTGGTTGTCGTCCAAAGATCAATAAAAGATTTTTAAAGATACCAATTCTAAACTTGGTTGTCATCCAAAGATTGATAATACTGATTCTGAACTTGGTTGTCGTCCAAAAGTCAGTAAGAAGCTGCCAAGAGCTTAATAAGAATCTTTTAAAATGAGGAAACACAAGATATCCAGCTTATGAGAACCAAATATTTTTATCCAACAGTTCCGACTTTAGTCAAGGAAACTGTTGTGCCTCTAGTTTGTTTGATAACGAAGTCATTTTAATGTTGTTTCAAGAAAAAATTTGATTGATGATAGTGTGATCATGTCCCCTCGGGAACAAAATCGAAGGAAAAGAATAAAATCCCTCTGTTTGAAATAATGTATCACTTGCAGGAAGTGGTTAGATTAAGTAAGAACAATTTAGAAGAAGTGAAGTAGTGAAGGTGTGTTAAGAGTAAACACACGAGTACCAAGTTTAATTACATTGAAAATATGAGTTCAATTTTGTTCCCGATAGATCAAAGGTTTCAGGAAGCATGGGTATTAGTAATAAACTTGGATTTCAGATGAATTAAAAATAGAAAGGAGTTTGAGCTCAAATCCTTATGTTGTTCTTTCAAAATGCATCATGCAATCTCTAAATACATCTACATGCAGACTCTTAGGACTTTGTCACTGATTTGTAGATATATAGCTTTTTATCATCATTGGGCATTTTTGGAATAGATACCATCGGATAGTACAACAATCACTAATACCCACTAATATTATGAAAGTATGAATACTATGTTTTATTGGAATTTCAGAAATAGACTTAGGCATCAAGGCATAGAAGCCATGACAACAAAATAGTCACCTTCCTTTTAATATACCGGATCCTGAGTAAGGCAAGATATTGGACCCGCAGTGACCTTGAAAATTCATATCCTTGGGTACATTATGCTTTGTATACCTTAGTGAGAATCTGGATCAGAAAACAGACAAGGAAATTATTTCAACCTCACTGTAGTCTACACATAATGAAGATCGAGATATATGCAGCTATCCACCCATAGTGGCAGCTCTTACCATAAACATCCAAGTTAGGTGAAATTTAGAGGATCTTTTGGAACAATCACCATATGCAGAAAATCAAGAAAACATTATGCCCTCTATCTATTATTCCCTGCATACCCATCCCTACATTTTGTGTGCAAAATGTTGGGTCCCCCCCCTTTTTTTTGCTTTTGGCTCTTGCCTTGTTTCTTTTGTTTTCTTCTCTGGGTTTTTCTTCCCAAAGGGTTTGTTTTGTTTTCGCTTTTGCCTTTTGTGTCTCTGGGACCTGGTCCCGGGGTTGGTTGTTTGCTTTCCAGAAGCCAGATTCTGAACTCCGGGATTCTTTGCCATGATGTCTCCTTCTCGCAAGAAGACATGGTTGTTTGGAATCCCTGGGCCCGGAGTCTAGAGGTTCGCCTGTTCTAAAGTTCACGAAGAGAAGGTAACTTGCTTTTTACCTCAGGTATAAATAATATTTACATGTCATTTTCACAGTTACCACGATTAAAAACACTTAGAGTTCAGAGCGATTCTTTGGCGAGTTGAGTGCTTCTAAGTGTGAATTTCTCTGAGCTTAGTGGATAATGACGTGTCAATATTCGGTAGCTGTTCATGAGCATTGGAGGTCAAAGATGTTGTAAAGCGGTCTCAGTGCATCTTCCCTCTACCATCCTTTGGATTCATAGGTTGGTTTCTTTGGTTCTTTCCCTTCATTTTCATTTGGTTTGGTTTCGTGTTGGTTTGTTTTGTTTTCATTTCTGGTTTTTGTTTCTTTCTATTTTTGTGTTTCTGTCATTTGGTCTACTACCTGTTGGTGGGTTGGCTCTGACTGAGGGTTGTCCACCCTTTATGCAGTTGTAGAATAATGTATATGTCTATACATTCTATATTTTGCTTTAGGGTAGCTGCTCTGCGTTCTATTTTTTATGTATATTGATGTATATTTTTTATGTTTTGTGTGTGTATATGCCTCAGCCCTCTTGCACATTTGTGTATATTATGTAGATATGTTGTGTATATCCCTCAGAGCTCACGATCTCTTCATGCTCTGTCATGTATTTTTACCCCACGAAAGCAAGCTCGACGAGACAGAGTCACCACGGTTCAAACTTGGTGCCTCGCTAGTTCAAACCATGGCAGTTTTCTCTCTCCTCTGTCTCATCGTATTGATGGCAGGATTAATTTCCCATGTATGACATTTAAAATGCATCTAAATTGGCATTCAATTTTGCCCTGTGTCGGCCCACTTGTTCTAATCAATGCCATAACTGTCTTTTACGCCACCTGCCATCTTACCACGTGCCAACGCATGTCAACTAGAGTATGACTTATTGCCAGTCACATCGGCAATGGCTAGTTTGTCTAGACTTCAGACTCCCAGTGGGATCTTGTCTCTCACTTTTCCTTGTCACCATGTCTACACACCCCGGAATGCTTAATCCATGTTCATTTTTAGATGCCCCAGAACTTTTGATGTATGTACTAACGTTTGTTTGGCAGGTGCGGGCCGGTGAAGAATCTCCCAGAGTTTTAATTCATGTTTATATACGTCCTGACATTTTTCTGGTCTTGTAGGTTTCTGATAAGTTAATTCAAAATTTCTGACAATTTTTCACCTCCAGATAGTCCAAAACTACCAACTACCTCCACCCGGGCAGCCACGAAATCAAAGATTGAAAGAATGTTGGCAAAGCTTCCTTTAACCTCCAAGTATCCAAAGGATGGAGGTGTTGCAGGGTCTAAGATAGACTCCAAGGCTCAAGAGATAATAGATCTGGATCCCGGGACTTGGGCCGAATTACAAGGTCTAATCTAGACCACTTACAGGTTGAAGGAACAAGGAGATAAGATAGCCACTTGCCTAGCTGCCTCCACCATTATAAGGGCTGAAAATTTCTATGTGTGGTGCAATCACCCAAACTTATCAGGCAGCTATTAGCATTGTATAATGCGGCCACTCATTCATTTTTTCTTCCAGATCTCTGGCCGCTACAATATCCCACCACCACCGCCACATTAGACGCTCCCACCTTTGCTTTTGGGTTGGGAATTCCACAATTCGAAGGGTCCGCAGTAATCACCAGGGCCAACTCACTAAAGGAATTTGGTGAGGCCAAAATCATTTCCTGGCAACACCTCAATAATCACTAGTTGAAGTCTCCAAAGAGAGACTATAAGAGAATGAAATTGGAGATTCTCTGCGGGGATTTCAAGGAGCCCATTCAAGCGGGCATTATATTTTTGTGCAGGATCTTCGGATGGCCCCACGCCCAAGAATTCTCAGCGTGGATGTATTACTTCTTATATTACATAACAACGCACAACGTGACTTTCAACTGGGCGGCAATTATATCTAATCATGTAGATACACAAATGAGGACCGTCGCCCAGAATTCACAATTTTATATGACTTCTTATGTGTTGTGGGCTTGGCACAATAGAGCCCAACCTTTCAAGGCTTGGGAATAGTTAGAGAAATCATGAACGGCCTGGGATAGGTCACACCTTGGGACCATTATCCCCAATTGCAGTGGGAGCTCAGCTTCCAAAATTTCTGCCGGGTAAATGACGCCTTCATTTACCATAATATTGTAGCACTTACCCAAGATTATGGGTACTGCCTCTCACAGGCGGCAATGGCACTGGTCAATTCCTATGGCCGATATTTCATTCAATTTAGGCATCACACTTACATCAGGGTGACAAGCTTCAATGGGAATCCCTACCTCCTTCCCCAGTATTGCGGGGATAGGATTATGTTCTGCAGGCAGATGATGGATCTGCACGCCTTCTTCACATTGAAGAAGGTTGTCAATGTCCCATTCCCCTTTTCTTGCGGGGATTACACATGCAGCCTCACTGCGGACCGGGAGGTAGATAATAAGTTAAAAGGGTTGGGGCTGGTTGAATTCAACCACGCTTGGAGAAATTATGATCCCCATGGCAAGATTGTCGCCGCACTACCTAGGGCGTCCCCCCACACGAAGATGATATTGAAGACTTTTGGGCGGACTGCCAGGACAACTTTGATCTCAGGGCCTGGCAACATACACGAATGAGCAAAGGGCTCATGGAAGAACTAGAACTTTGGACTTTCCTAAAGGTTTTCAAAGACGACAGGCCACTGGAAGATCCAGCGTACAAGGAATAGGGGCTGGACAAAATGGACCTCCCTCTAGTAGACTAGGCCACTCTGAAGGATTTGACGATTGATGGGGTATGCCACCCCATCCTAGAAGTGAGTCACAGGTACTTTGCCCAGGTATTCCCTAAGAGCACCCGCAAGAAAGCAACAGTCAAGAAGACCATTCCTTCTTTAGCCGGCGTCGGACCTTCTTCGTCCGTTGCACCCACTGAAGCAAGTAGAAATAAAGGAAAAGAAAAGGAGGGAGTCTTGGTGCCCAAGGCACCTCCTCAAATTCCCATGCTTTTAATGGCCAAATTACATGATCAGATGGAGTAGGCAAAATTGGCCAGCCAACAAATCAACATGTAGGTGGTTGTTGGTCTCCCAATCACCCCAATGGCATCTACTCACCCAATGGGACCCCCCTCATTGGCAAAAATGATGAATAAGCAGACTTTGGCTGAGGCAAAGTCTTCCAGTATTTTGGATATCAGGGCTTCTCTTACTAGGAAAAAGAAAACAACTGCAACCCCTGTACCGAGCGCTGCCCTCAGTATGCCCGAGAAGCCCCCGGTGGATGTAAGTTCAGATTCTCTCGAACTTGAGGATATCTTAGACTCCTCTCCTCCGCATGATGATTTTGATGATACCTTCTTGACAAAGGAGCTTCTGGAGATCCAACAGGGTGTCAGTACTGCAGTAGAGGAGATTGAGGCTCAAGATAAAGAACAGGCCCCTGCAGAGAAGGAAATTCCCAAAGAAGAAGATGTATCAGAGCAAGAGGCTCAGGGAGAAACCCAAATAGGGCATGAACATGAAAGGATACCGGTCCAGGGGACCGCAGATTTGCCAAGGCAACCTACACTTGAGTCACCAATAGAAGGAGAACCCAGACCCCAGGGAACAACTGTACCTCCAACCATCACGCTCTAGGTGCCTTTGGAAACTTTGGGTGACCAAGTGCCCCGAAGCACTTTCGGTGAGGTCATAACAGCTTTTGTCTTGTTAATTTTTGGCCAGTGACCTCACCCACCTCCGGAAGATGTCCCAATGGAGGAAGAAAATATTACAGAGGATGAGGCCAATAAGGCCCAAGAAAAACAACAACCAATGGAACAAAATGTCCTGAAAGAGGAAAATGAAGAGGCTGCTGATGCCACCAGGGAAGATGAAGTCCCCGAGAATGCAGAAATTGAGACTGGGGAAAAGATTTCATGTGATTTTACAGAGGACGCCAGCATGACAGAAAATATCAAGGATTCTGGAGAACAAGAAACATAGAAAGAATAGGAAGCAAGAAAAGAACCAGAACAGGAGCAGGAAAAAGAGCCCAAGGATAACATAGACTCAGGGAATGCGCCACTAGATTCAGAAATGGATCCTAATCAGCAGGAGTTGGCAGCCAGGCCGCCCCAACCGCCCCAATGGCTAGTAGAAACCAAGAAAAGGAAGGCTCCGATGGTGACTACAAGTGCTCCACTATCACTAGCCAAGATGATGGCCAAGAATGCCAAGGCAAAGAAGCCCAAAAGAGCATGGGTGGTCCATACTCTCTAGACCAACCCAGCGGGCAGCACCGTTGCGGTCATCGCAACACCCATAGAAAATATAGATGCAGCAGCTGCAAGGCCCAAAGACTACAGTATAATGGAGCTAGAGCTGGGGAAAAGAGACAAGCAAGG
This sequence comes from Thuja plicata, assembly GCA_018584345.1. NCBI lineage: Eukaryota > Viridiplantae > Streptophyta > Pinopsida > Cupressales > Cupressaceae > Thuja > Thuja plicata. The sequence goes on from MU213459.1 coordinate 82,855, forward strand.
AGAACTAGACTTTCTGAAGGAGGCCACACGGGTGATAGAGGCCCGGTACACAAAGCAGGGCTAGAAGATGCAAGAGGAAAGAGAGACAAATGTCAATCTCCTCGTGCTTTTGGCAGAATTAACACGGCCTTTGGCCGAAGTCCACCCTGGAACCCCCTTTTCTAGATTTTTACTTACACAGGGCAATGTGGACTCACTGTGCATAATGAAGAAGAAGGTGCAAGTAGTGGATGGGTGGGCAGCTGAGCAAGTAGTAGTGATGAGAGAATTTCTAGCAGCGTCCCTCCTAGACTTATACAGGGTCAATCTCACCCTTAGCCATGCGAGAAGCTCTGCTCAAATATGGGAACTAGACTTAGAGAAATATGAGAAATGGAAATCTGGGTTGGAAGATATCCACAGCCTAGGTGAGGAGGTTGCCATAGAGTCTGGCATTTTAGGAGAAGAATCATATGATTCCCTCCAGGTCCAATACTCCAGACTTGCCCTCAAAATTAAGGTTTTCAAAGAATTGGTTAAGACCTTAAAAGAGAAGTTGACGGCTGCCCAATATCCCTTGGGTTTATTCAAGACATTCATGGTTGGGGTATTGCAAGTTGATCCCTTCGCCACCGGAACATGTACCCCGGAGGACTATGTCCTCAGTAAGTTTGATGAAAGGATGGAATCCCTGTATCCGCTGGGCGGGGATTTTGATCAAGGTAGGTTGTCCCGATTGTCAAAGACCATGATGCCATCAAAATGGTGGACAAATTTTGGAACAGGGCCGGAGAAGTTGAGGAAGGATTCGAGGCTATCCACGGCCGGTGGGAGAACAACTAGGGCATAGAAAAGGAAGGCCTAAGCTAGGTGATGGAGGCTTGGGAAAAATCATAAGTCAATAAAGTTCTCTAGATCTGAGAGAATTTAACCCAGCATCATGTTTTGTATTCTTTATTCTTTTGGAACACAAGTTCTCGGATCCCGGAGTTCCAGATTTTGCATTTTTGAATTCTTCGTCTGACCTGTGTCTCAGATCCCAATGCCAACTGGTCACTTTTAGAATAGTAATAAAGGTTGTCAGAAGATGGATGATTACAACAAGGCACGTTAATTTGACGGGAGGTTTCTGACAGATGGTCTTCCCAAGGCGCCATTTCAACGTTACACCTGGCGCATTAGAGACAGGACGTCAGTTTCCCATTTATGAGGCATGTAGCCTCGATTCCTGGGGGATTAGATTTATTCTTTCTCTTTCTTGGCTCTCTTCTCGAGGCTGATTCTTCCACTCCATCTTTCTTGTCTTATTCTTCTCACATGTCAGGCCTTTTCCGTCTTGAGGTCTTTTGTAACGTGGTGTAGGTAGTACCAGCTACCGAATAATGTATTATATTGTAAAGTGTAAAGTAAGTTAGGGTTAGGGTTAGGTCAAAAGATGTGTATAAATAATAAGTCTGACCTCATTCCAAGGGTCGGCAAAATTGATAATTTTGTAGTCCATAGTTAATAGAAAAGTGGTTTTCTTATTTCATAGTTGCAGAGCTCAATGCTCCATAGTTTTAAGCTTTTAGTAGTTAAAATGCTCCCTGGGAGTTATCATTGTATCATGCACCAGTGCTTGCTGGAAAGATGTTAATGAAGAAGGAAGGGTTCTCTCAATGATGTTGTTGGCACTCTATCTTTTGGGTTGACGGTATTTTATGCTTTGTGTTCTTCATGTCCTTTTCTCTAATGCTTAAAGTAGATTAACAACCTCCTTTCTTTGCTACTGATAAAATATAAGCTGATGGTTGTATATTTCTTAGGTATTTAGTGTAGTGTATTAGAGCATTGTTGATGTTTTGAATATTTAGCATAACTATAGGTAGATGAAATACTTCTAACTCTACAAGATCTTTTTAAGTTTATTTGTTAAGTGTAAGTATGCTTGGAGGAAACCCCACTTACCTAAATCCCCGAAGTTGATGAGTTGAAGATACTAGCTATCCCCCTCAAAAAATAGTCACCCGGTGACAACTTACATCTGTTGGCGGACCCGGTCACAAAGTCCCGTCAACACTATCCTTGTGACTCTTTGTCTTTGTGCAGACATCATTGAGCAACTAACAAGACATAATAAATTATCAATTGAGAATCAATCAAATAAAAATTTATAATTAATTAGATGCCCCTAGTTGAAAACATCATCAAGACATAAAAGAATCATAATCAAACCAATATTAAAATGTGTGTTTTAAGCAGTACTTGTTCATTCATATGTCAAACATAGTAAAGATTCATCAATCAGAAAATTGAAATACAAGAAATATTGTTGTCCATTTCTGTGAACGTGATAGTGGTAGCAAAAGTATCGAGTAATATCGTATCACAAGAAAAACCATCCTAGGATGACCTAGCAAATGCAACCTATCATACTAGAAAAGATGCCCCCGATGCAGAATGACCTATTCCTAAGACATAAATGCAGACATATCCCAAGCGAGGATAAGATAGCCATTTAGGAAATGAAATCAACGTTTGAGAATAGGTGTAATTATGGAGGGGAAAATGTCAGTAAGGCATTGATAGATGGAGTGCAGAATGTAAGTGACGCCTAATTGCTAGGTTTTCACCACTTGGCAAGATCTTTTCTTTTCTTTTTGCTACCAAGATGCCTGTTTTACCAGGTGCTCATCAAGGCACTTTTCTCTTTTTCAAATATTTTTCTATTTTTTCTTTTTTGAATGTTTTTTTAGTATCAAGGCACCTGTTTGCTAGGTTTTCACCAAGGATACCCTTTCTATAAGACCTTTTCCACTATTTTTAGATTTCTTCAGGATCAATTTTCTGAATTTTTTTGGTATTTTACAAGAACTTTTTGTTGTACAGGCTCTGCTAGCCAAACATCAAGCGTAGAACTGATTCAAATGTAGAGTGTTGATATGATCTGGAAGAATGTCTCCTTCAGGTGTAGCCAGTTGATAAGCTCCATTCCCAAAAGTGGCAGTGATGACATAAGGTCCACACCAATTAGGTTCAAATTTTCCTTTCTACTCCCTGTTATGCTGGTTCTTAGAATTATCCTTGAGGATGAGATCTCCTACTTCAAATTTGCGTGGTTAACCTTCTTGTTGTAACCTTTGGACATACATGCTTGATACACTTTGAGGTGATCAAACGCTTGTTGTTTGCGCTCATCTAGTAAGTCCAGAGAATTTACCCTATGTATGCGGTATTGCTCGTCAGTAACAAGACCTTGTAAATATACTCACAAAGATGGGATTTCAACCTCAATAGGTAGTATTTCTTTAGCGTCATAGACTAGAGCAAATGGCGTGGCTCCAGCTGGTGTTCTTATGCTTGTTCTGTAGGCCCATAGTGTCAGATTTAGTTGTAGATTCTAGTCTCTGCCAGACTTACTCACAGTTTGGTGTAGGATCTTGAGAATATTTTTGTTTGATGCCTCAGCCTGTCCATTACCTTGAGGATAATATATTGAGGAGCAATGTTGAGTAATATGGAACTGTTCACAAAGGTCATCAAAGTCTTGATTTTTAAATTGGCCCCCATTGTCTATTACAATTGAAGAGGGTATCCCATATCTACAAATAATGTAGTTCAGAATGAACATAGCCACTTGTTTTCCAGTGGCTTTAATTAGCGGCATGACCTCAACCCACTTTGTGAAATACTCAGTGGCCGTAATGATGAACTTGTGTCCATTTGAAGAATTGGGATATATTTTTCCAACCAAGTCAAAGGCCCATTGCTGAAATGGCCAATGTGTTATGAAAGGTATAAGTTCTCTGGCAGGAGCATGAATAAGATTTACATGTGTCTGGCATTTAAGACATGCTTTTGAAAACTAAATAGCATCTTTCTCCATGGTAGGCCAATAATATCCTACTCTAAGAAGTTTCTTCGCTAATGAAAAGTCATTCGAGTGTGATCCACATACACCTTCGTGGACCTCTTTTAATGCTAGATCAAACTCTTTGAGTTCTAAAAACCTAAGAAGTGTACCGTCGAGACCACGTCGATATAGGTTGTTAGTTATGAGGATGTAACTCGATGCTATCCTAATCAAGGATCTTTTCTCATTTCTGGATAGATTATTAGGGATAGTTTGGTCAGAAAGGTAAGCAATGATATTGACATACCGAGATTGGTCTGGGGTATTCAAAGCACATATTACCTGGTACTCAAGGGTATCAAAGGTGGGATAGGATAGTTGTTCCACCAAGAAGTCATAGCGGAATTGATGTTCTTCTAGTTGTAACATAGATGCCAAGGTAGCCATAGCGTTTGCGGATTTGTTCTCTGATCTTGGTATCTGCTAGAAGGTGATGAAGACAATATTTCTTCAGGTCATCAACTAGTTGCTTGTAGGGCATCAAATTCTCATCCTTCATTTGATACTCCCCATTGAATTGATTGATAATTAGTTGGGAGTCACCATACACGTGTAACTCTACAATTTTCCACTCAATAGATAGCTTAAGACCGTTGACCAATGCTTCATATTTTGAAATATTATTGGTGCATGGAAACATCAATTTGTAAGACTTGGGAATCTTTTAACCTTGAGGGGTTATGAATAGGACCCTTGCGCCAGAGCCTTGTTGAGTAAATGAATCGTCAAAGTACATCTTCCATGGATATTCAATTAGATGCATGATTGTTTCATTAGGGAATTCAATTGTTAAAGGTTCATCATCCTGGAGTGGTGAATCATCCAATTGATCTGCAAGGACTTGTCCTTTGATAGCTCTCCGTTCTACATATTCAATGTCAAACTCACTTAGAATTAGGACCCATTTTGCCAAACGTCCTGTTAATGCTATTATGCTCAAAAGATACTTTAGAGGATCAATCTTAGCAATGAGCTTTATTTTATGAGAGAGCATGTAGTGCCTTAATTTTTGTTATGCGAAGATGACTGCTAAGCATGCTTTTTCAATAATGCTATAATTGAGCTCATAAGTGACCAGTGTTCTACTAATGTAGTAGATAGCTCTTTCTTTCTTGGTTTCATCTTCTTGTGCCAGTAATACTCCTAGGGATGTAGCTATAGCTGAAATGTATAGGAGTAGGGGCTTTCCATGAATAGGCACCATAAGAATAGGTGGAGCAGCTAGGTATCCCTTCAATTCTCAGAAGTTTGCTTCACATTGTTCATCCCATTTGAAGGTAACCCCTTTATGTAGTAAATTAGTAAAGGGTTGTGCCCTATCTACAAGTTGGGACATGAATCTCCTGATGGACTGGAGTCTCCCTTGTAGCGTCCTCATTTGACTGATGTTACATGGAGGAGCCATCTCTAGTATAGCTTTAACTTTAGTAGGGTCTACCTCGATTCCTTTCACTGAAACAATGAACCTTAGGAGCTTCTCTAATTGGACCCCAAAGGACATTTCTTTGGGTTGAGCCTAAGTTGAAACTGCTCCATTCGATCTAATATTTTCTTAGGTTAGCAATGTGAGTACCTCTTTCTTTGGATTTAGCCAATGTGTCATCTACATAGTCCTCCATGTTCTTTTGCATCATGTCATGGAATATAGTCGTCATGGCTCTTTGATATGTTGCACCGAAATTCTTTAGCCTAAATGGCATGACATTCTAGCAAAAGGTGCCCCATGCGCATGTAAATGCAGTTTTCTCTTGATCCTTAGGGGCAATTTTGATTTGATTATAGCCCGAGAATCCATCCATTAAAGAATACATCTGGTAGCCTGCTGTGAGGTCTATAATCATGTCAATGTTAGGTAGAGGGAAGTCATCTTTCAGACATGCTTTGTTCAAGTCTCTGAAGTCAGTGCAAATCCTGATAGATTTATCCATTTTAGATACAGGGGCCACATTGGAGATCCATCCGACATAGGAAATGACTCTAATAAATCCAGCCTTTAACAACTTTTCTAGTTTTGATTTTACCAATAATGCAACATGAGGATGCATCTTTCTAAGTTTTTGCTTTACATGCTTGATCCTGGGAGCTATAGATAAGTGGTGCATGATTAGATTGGGATCTAGCCCTGGCATATCAATATAGGACCATGCAAAGTTAATATTCTTCTCCTTCAGGAACTGTATGAACTGTGTCTTCTCCTCTTTTGATAAGGATTGTGCAAGGTGTACTATTTGAAAATTTTCAACAATGCCCAAATTTATTGGCTGTGTTGGTTCAATCAGTACCGAAGATCTTTCCTGAAAGTGCTCAGGGAGGATATCAAGAGTCTCATCCTTTAGTGCCTCGGAGAGGTTTTCACCATTGGATACGTCTTTTTTATTTACTATTTTGGGATCTAATACTGCCACAAAGTGGTTTGCACCATTAGTCCACTTTTTCTTTTTATTTTTTAGCTTTTGACTGAGAAACTTGATATCCTCCTATGACATTTTCTCGCTCCTTGCATTGGTGGAAGAAGGGTATGGCTCAAAATCATTGAGATAACAAGCTAGGGTGTGGTCATTGGGAAAGTCAAGGATAGGCGTAGGATCTGTTTCAGTCCAATCAATTAGGTCTGGAAGTACCAATGTTAGGGAGTCAGTCTTTAGGAAGGAAAGCATCGCGCTAGCATCAAGACCATTAACTGACATGACGTGGTCTGTTAAGTCAATTTCTTTAATATTTAGATCAATAAGAGTGAGCTCATCATTAAAAGGGTCATTGTTAGTTATAGGCAGACCAAAATCTAGTGACTCGTCAGTAGAGATCTCATCATCATCTCTCTGTAAAAGGAGGCTTCTTGCTTGTAGCCTATGAAATTCTTCTAGACTTATGTATTCACCAGTGTCTCCATCAATGATCTGGGGAAGGAACTCTTCTTCTGCTTCAGGAGGATCAGTATCATTGGGAGGAGTGTTAGATCATTTACTAGGAGCTAAGGGAGCCACAAACATGTGAATTGTATCTATTCCAATATCTTGAGTGATGACAGATAGTTCTTCCCATTCATAGTCCTGAGAGTCTGTCACATCATCATCAGATCTGTTTCAGTATTCAACAATGATCATCTAATGTACCCGATTAGTCATCTGTAGATCAAATTGTGGTAGATCTAGGACATGTGAAATAGTGACCAATTTCCCCCAGTTAGGATGTGGAAAATTCTGTTGTCGAGGTGTCTCTTGAGTAATTGTTGCTATGGTGTCTCCTACCTCTTGAATGGGAGGTTGCGCTAGCAAAGGGGTGTGAAGATCTTGTGGTACCTCAAAGCTAGGTACATAGAATTCTCCTTGGTAGTTGGGGTCCTATGTGCCAACATGTAACAATCTTTCATAGGATCACTGCTCTAGTTCATCTGTTTCATCACTCCCTTTATCTGAGTGTGGACTCTCTTTTGAAGCAGGTTTATCAGTTTTAGTGTTAAAACCTAGTCCTGTTTTATCTCTAGTATTCCAGAACTCCATGGGTATAGGTTCAATAAGCCCTTGTCCTATGTCATTTAGAGGTCCCTTTCCTTTGTAACCCATTTGTGTGAGGAAATCATATCCCTTTCCATACTGTTCTAGGGATATTTTCACATGTTTGACCTCAGATTCCACCGGTTCTCCTTTGTAAAGCCAGTCTAAGACTGCCTGTTCTTCTATGTTATCTGAAGAAGATGTGGATTCCTTTATCATGCCAGCTGCTTTGTGTACTTCTGGCTCCTTGGATGCTATAGGTGTGAATCTCGATGAAGGTTTTCCATAGGATCTTGGTGACACTGGAAGTTCTGTCAGTGAGGGAGTCAGGTCTAGCTTGTACTCTCCCATAATTATTTCTTCAAGTTTCATGGTTTTTATAAAACTCTTCATAACCATGTCCTTGGTAGTATCAAGAGCCGTGACATCCATAGCCTCTTTGTTGTGTGGGATCATGCTACCTGCTTTGATATTGTTGCAAGTGTAGTTAGCGTCTACATGAATCGTCACTTCCACCCCATTATGTTGAAATTTTATGCATTGGTGGTAAGTGGATGGTACAAATTTCATCTTGTGAATCCATGGTCTCCCTACTAGGATATTGTAGGCCAATGGTAGATCTAGAACCTGACATGTGACATCCCTCTCAATCAGCTCGACTCTGATAGGTAGAACAATAAGACCTCTGGAGGATCTTTCTTCCTCGTCATAAGCTTTGATGGTTATCTTTCTTTGAGAGTCAATTGTTTGTTCTAAGAGACCTTGTCTCTTGATTAGATCTAGTGTACAAATATTCAATCCTGCACCTCCATCTATCAACACATGTCTAACATGAGATTTATGAATAAGGACTTCAATATGGAGAGGTTGATTATGTGGATGTGTCAATGACTTATCATCCTCTTCAGAAAAGGAGAGGCAGTGTGGCACTGAGATGTGATTGGCCATCGCTTGGAACTTTCCTATATCAATATCATTTGGAACATTAGCAACGTGTAGATCTTGTTCTAGGATTTCCCTATGCACTGTGGATATTATGAGCAACTCAAAAATGGAAATTTTGGTAGAGGTTCGTTGCAATTGGTCTACCAAATCATATTTTTCTCCAGGAATAGTAACCACATGTTATGATGCCAGTTTAGGAATATTCATAATAGGAACCTTGAATGTTGATGTCGTTTTTGGAGGTCCTTTGATTGTAACCTGTGCTTGGCTCCGTGTTACATCATTCGAGTGGAATGAGACACCTTTGATTGTGATCACATTGATGGATTCGATTTTAATGTCAAGCATATTGATCACATTGTCATTTTTGGAATAGGTGTAGTTTACCTCATTAATCTTCCCTTTAGATTTTTCTCCTTGATCGTAATTAGGAAAGGGTTTGTTGAATGCGGTATGATCCTCATTGGTAGTGTGTCCGTCTACTTTGATCTTACCTCCTTCAATGAGGTCTTGGATGACATGTTTAAGTTTGAGGCAATTATTAGTCTTGTGTCCCTTGTTTTTGTGGAATACACAATAGGATTTATCATCCCACCACCTAGGTTTGACCATTGGTTCCTGTTGGTACTCAAAAATGCAGCAGTCATTTTTGAGTGTTTTACTAGTGCTTTACATTTTGACCCCCTATAAGTGCTTTTTGAGCCTATTTGCCTAGATGAGATTCTAAATTTTCTCATTCATGACCGGTGTTTATTTCTCTTGTTTAGACATTTGAAGACATCCCAAGTCATTTATTTCAAGTTTTGAGTTGTTTCGTGATGTCTTGTTTTGAGGACTTGTCTAAATCTGCATTTCTGCCCAAGTGTCAATTTGTTGTAACAGGCCCAATTCACATTTGAATATCTTGTGTCCTATTTTGTGTCATGGCCTGCCACTTTGGGGATGTTTAGTATGCATATTAAAGAACCTATATTTCAAATCCAAAGTAATTTCGATATGTTTTGACTAGGTTTCAAACCCCTCAAAGTTGGTAGTTTACTGTTGTCATGCATTGTGTAATTGATCAGAATTCTAAGTAGCCATGTTTGATTGATTGTAACTTTTGACCTTGTGACCTAATTGAAAAAAATTCCTTTTTTAATCCATTATAGAGGTCAAATAAATATTTATTATCCATCTTCAAGTTATGACAAGTCCATTTGGTCAGTTTGCTAAGCCCATTCCATTTGCAGTTTCTATCAGTGTGCCAAACTGTCAAATGCAGATTTCTGAATGACCTACTTTGAGGTCTTACAATTTGACACCCAGTTGAATGAAATGGAAAATTGAATGCTCCTCTACATTTTAGGCATGGAAATGTGCTACCATGAAGATTTTCAAGCCATGATGAATCTGTTTTCCCAGTTTGCCAATCCGATTCCGTTTGCAGTTTCTAACAATTTGATGCAGATCAGTTGCACAATTTTGTCAGAGGCCCTGTTTGTGAGGTTATATATTGAATGGTGTGATTGGTTACATCAGGAAAATGGTTTCCTAGAATTATAGACCAAATTTTGTCCAAGTTTTCAAGGTTTCAGTTCCTGAGGATTTTGTTTGCACACTCTTCAAGATTATTTTAATTTGCAGAAATCGGTATTCCTCTTGTTTTCTGTTTTCTACATTTCCAAGTGGCTACTTTTGAGGGGCTGCCAAATGTGATCGGTTGATTTTCAAGAGCCACCCTTCTGGATCCATATTCTCCCTATCACATACTTCGAGTATCCAGAAGTTCAGATCCCTAGGAGGTCTTTTGACATATTTTCAAAGTCAAAACCAAATGCAGTTCATCGTTATTGGGCAGGGTAATTTGCAGAATTGTTGTGAAGAGGCAGCTTGGGTGATTAAAATCTTTTGACCTTTTTGGTATTGTTAGATGTCGCTTTGCAGTATGGAAGAATGTCAACCATGGAACGCGTGTGCCCACCGCCACGTTCCGGTTACTTGAATCAGTTAGTTTTTAAGGCCAGTTGCTATTAATCAAATCAGTATTGCATAATTATAAAAGGATGGTTGATGGTCGTTGATTCAATGTTTCATGATCCAATTGGTAAATAGTTTACATCTCCGTAAATGAAAGGAGACATCAAGTTAATGGATTATTTGACAAGGTTAAAGTTTTGAGCAATGGACTTAACAAGGGTAAGGCTGAATTCCAAAATATTTGCCATTTTCTTCTATGTGGAAATGACATTTTGGAACATGTTACAGGTCTCCATCAAAATTTGGAATTGTTCTTGTTTACATGCATGGAAATGTCAAAGCATCACTAAATAATGTGAAATGTTTATGGAGGTACATCAAGAAGGCATGTCACCTTAACGAAAGAAAAAGAACAATGTCATAAATTTGACTAAGGTGGCCCTTGGAGACAACTTTTCTCAAAGATAATGAGAAAGTTTTTGTTTATCTTCATGTGGATAAGAAGGTTATGCTTGGAACCCCTATAAATGGAAGATGTCATAAAATTGGGCTGAATTTGATCTTCAATAAATCATTCCAAATATCTCATTCTTCTGAGTATGCAAGTCTATTTTTTTATGGCTATTCTAGAATCGTCCCAAAGTGGAAGTAATCTATGAGGAAAGTGAGGATGAAGTAGACAGTAGTGAATGAGAAGATGAGGAAATTTCAACATTTGCAATGATGCGTGGTAGCAATCATAAGAAACCAAGGCCAAATTCAAGCATCAAGAGTCCAAAAGCAAATAAGAAATCAAAGGTGGTTACACCTCAAGTCGAAAAGCCAGGTAAAGGAAAGAAATGTTGTGCAATACATAATTGAGATTTTGCGAAAAGAACAGAAGTGAATGCTACACCAATTTGGAAAGTCCAATCAATTCAAAAGGTGGAATCATTTACAAGCCAATTATCCTTTGTAAAAGAAATAATATGACCCTACGCTGGATAGTGGAAAGTGAAGGACTTGCGTAGAAAATCATAGAGTCTACGCATTGGAAGATAGGGAGGAAACATTTCAAGCAAATGTACTTGGCAGGTGTAAGATGAAAAAGATTCTGTGCTAGATATGGAAAGAGGTAAATGGTGTTAAAAAATGAATGTATTTAAGGAGCCCGCACTAAAATCAAAAAGGGTAAACAGAGCAGAGGCCCACACCATGTTTGGAAAGCCACGAGATGACAAAGGAGCTAGCCGCATGAAGTTTGAATGGGGGAAACCACTGTGGGAGTGTTTGGAGCCTTGCAAGATTGCCCATGCTGAGGTTGAAAGAAGTGCCTACGAAGGGAGGGACAATACAAATTAGAGCCTGCGGATATAGTTTTAAGAAGCAAGATAAAATTGAGATTTCCAACACTCTCAAACTTCTCAGTAAGAGAGTTGAAGGAATTTGATGGCTTAAACTTATTTGCAAGAGGGGAGAAGTATTTAAAGTATCCTTAGGTCGACGCAAGTGAAACCATACCAAATCTCCAGAAACACTATTAAATTGTTGCAGAACAGTGGAATTTTGAACCGCCAATAGTTTCAAATCGCATGTATCCTAATTTACCAGAAGTACTGGAAAATGATAGTCTTCATCTCTACGAGTTTCTCGGGCATCGTAATGAAAAACCACAAATTTGTGGAGGAAGCATGACTGCTGCAGAAGGAAAATAGGGGACTTTACTGAAAACAGAAAAGGCTCCCTTTGTTCTACTTCTTGATACCTATCGCAGATATTAAGCCCACGATGGTGAAAACAACATGAAATAAATAGAACTGTAGGCATCAATTGAGTGGTAAACAAAATAAGGAGCCACATAGGTATGAGGTCCAAAGGCTAGAAAAGCATTGAGAATATTGATCCCACATTGGTGGGGTATGATTTTTTCTGGTCTTCTTATAGTAAAGCGCATGGATAATGATACGAAATAAGAGAAAGAGCTCTTAAAGAGTGTGGGTTAGAGGGCTTGGTGCGTGGCGGGGGCCACACTATTTTAATGCAAAAAGCATTGGATGCTTTAAAAACTTCAAAACAATTTATCCCACATGGAAAATTTAAGATGTTTATAAGAAAATGGCCGAACATATTGATTTCAAGAAAGAGCTGGAGGCTATGCGTGCACGCGCGGGTGTGCATAGTTGCCTCAAAAAGTGTGCCCAAAGAAGGAATGACACCTAAATTTTGGCGGGACCTGCAAGGTTGACATGGCAGGTGATTGGGCTTAAGAGGATGCAGATTTCAGTGTGGATCTCGAGGCAGCCAAAATCGATGGATGGCTTAATGGCTTGATGAGAAAGTTGCAAGGAAGATAAGCCTAAGCCATTAAGCCATTGGTCCACATGGTGAAAGTGACAAGTGGCATCCAGTGGACCAGTCAGCAAATCAGAGGACGCCACGTGGCACCCAGTAGGCGCAAGTGGCACAAGTCTAATGCAGTTCAGAGGCACTAATGAGAGATCGACACGTGGCGCCAAGTGGACCTGTGGACCAATCAAAAGGTGACACTTGGTGCATTCAGGTGAGATGTGCAGATTTTAGATATTTTTAAATTTTAATTCATTTCAACAAATGGGTTAACTAGTGTGCAAGTTTTGAAAGAATCAAGGCTTGACTTAATGGCTTAGGAGAAAGATACTCACCATCTACCCTTTAAGCCATCAAGCCTAAGTGACAAGTGGCACATTCAGGTGCATTCTAAGGAAATAATGAATTAAATTGAAATATTTAATTAAATCCATCACAAAAGGGAAAAGGATTAAAAGGTGAGCAAGTTGAAAAATATCCAAGGGCTGACTTAATGGCTTAGGGGAAAGATGCTCACCATCTACCCTTTAAGCCATTAAGCCTAGGTGACAAGTGTCGCAGGCTGGTGAAATCTGGGCAAAAAGGGAATTTTAAAGTTAAATTTGTCTCATTTCAATAGTCCAACTATTGAAAAGTATTTTATTTCAAATTGAAATATTTCAAACTTTTAAATGAAAATCTGCACGGGAAGGCAAGCTTGGACTAAAGTTTCAGAGGGCAAATTTGATCCAAAGTATAGAGTATTATATGTTGCCGGAAAGGTCTTGAAATGAAGAAGAGGTTTTTATAGATAATTTGATGGATAATCAAATCAGATTTTCGTAGTTTCAGTTTAAGCAGTTGCAGATATTTTTGGGGACAAACAGGTGTCGGTGATTGGATTGTTTTTCCTTTCTCCTATATCTAGTTTTTTCTCCATTGTAACATGAATGGTGAATTTACAGCTGCATAGAAGACTTGATATTATTGTTTAGTTTTGAAGCTTTGTGTCTTTTGAATGTTTTGAAGCATAAATACATTAATGAAATACAATGGAATCTCTAGTTTTAGATCTATGGTGTATTTTTGTAGTTTTATTCATGCTCTTGTATGTTTAGTCTGTAAGGCATTCTGAACATGCTGGTTACAAGGTAACTATGCAGTTATTTATGAGCTTCCTTCAAGGAAGGAGTCAGTCTTGTGAGTAATCCCAGAGGGCTGGATATTAATATGAAAATCTGATAGATAGATGTGAAAATGAAAGGATAGTTTGTAAGGCACTCTGTCTGGGATCTTGTTTGTGTTCTTATTAATTGGTTTTCTGTAGATTTACATTTCATTGGACTCTTTTCCCTGGATTAGGCACTGGTCTAAGTTCTAAAAAGTAGTTCTCATCATCAAACATGCAAATATTGAAAATCTTTTACTTTCTGTTTATGAACATGAATGTCCAGAATATGTACTAAATAGTGTAGACATTGTTGGTGATTATTTAAAGAAATGAATCCATGGGTTAGCCTTCCTAGTTCTGAGAACTTAAAAAGGAGAAGGATTATAAATCCTTAGTCCACTGTGAGATTCTTTGTGATTCAGTGAGTCAGGAAGTAGGTACACCCACATGAGTTTGTGGATCTCGAAGTGAAGAAGGATTTCATCCTTGTTAATTAGCCTTTTCCATGTAAGAATCTGTGTTGGGAATAGAGGTCAAGCATTGTTGATGTATTGTTGATTCTTGCAAGAAAAAGAGCTAACAAAATGGTGACTCTGCTAGGGAAGTAAGATGCAAAAATCTTGTTGAAGAAATCAAAATCTCTGGTGTTATTTTTAAAAGTTAAATCAAATTTCAATTGATTTTTCCCATCCGAGTCGCACTAACATAATGGCGACTTTGCTGGGGATTAAGATGCAAAAATCTTGTTGAAGAAATTAGAATCTCTGGTGTTTTATTGATTGAATCAAATTTCAGTTGAGTTTTCCCATCCGAGTTGCACTAACAAAATGGCCACTCTTCTAGGGAGAAATGGATTGTTGTAAAGTCTGGAGTAACTAACTGTTTATCACCCATTTCTTGATTAGTTTATTAAATCTTAATCCCATACTTGTTATGGGTGGCGACTCTGTTTTAAATTTGGAGAATCCTGGTTATTTTGTGCCAGTGTAATTTGTGATTATCAGTTGTTATTTGATGTCTAAGATCAGCAAGTTTAAGATGTTTGTTTCCTTGCTTGGCTGAATCAATATTCAAATCTGATCAAGAAAGAGTGTCAAGAGACTAATCTAAAATTTGTTTCAGATCTTTGAGAAAGTATCCTGGATAGTGTGGTTTTTTATTTACAGCGAAAGGAAGAAAAAGACTGTGTGACTTTGCTGGTTAGAATGAACTTAGAATTAAAAAGAATTTGGAAAATAGCTTTTTCTATTTGAAAGGTCTCCTCTGCAAGGAGATGGCGACTCTACGAAGAAAGAACCTGATGAAGCTACACAAAAGGCTCTAAATCCACATTGTTTCAAGTCAATAAGAAAAAAGAGTAGCTGCTGCAAATTTCATCCAGGTAATCCTCTTATTTGTTGAAAAGAAAAGTCCCTTCATAGGTGAATAAGTCACTAAGAAAAGGGAAAGAGATTGAAAGTTTTGTCATATTTCTGGGTTGAGATTTTCAGTTATTAAAATCAGAAATATGCTGTGGTTTCATGAAAAAAGTGATGGTTTTGAAATCAGATAGAAATCTTTTTCAAGAATGGAATGTATTGTTGAATAAATAGTTCAAATGGAAATTCGAACTCTCATGGAGGGAGATATGTTTTCTAGATCTGAAATTTACAAGCAAGATCTTGAAATTGTTGATAGAAAAAAGGATATTTTATTGATAAATCAAAAGATTCAAGAAAATTCCCTATTGATTTTGAGAGAAAGGGTAGGAGAAAGGAAAAAAGAGTCAGCATATTCATTTTATCAAAGGTTTTCTAGTGCAGTTGATAAGCTTATAGCGGATATTGACTTTCCAGAATTAGAGTGGGTGCAATTATTTCTAGAGCTTTATGTACCAAAATTGCTTGATTGGTCAGCATCTCTTAGAGAAGAGGCATCTGAACGAGTTAAAAGATGGATTGATGAAATTGAGAAATCTGAACTTGAAAGTGTAGATGGTGCTGAATCTAGTTCTTATGATGATGGTGCTGAATCTTACTATGTTGATGATGAAGTAGATGAATATCAGATTGATGAAGATGAATCTTTAGTAAATAATTTTTCCTTTCAGTCTATAGATTTGTCTTCTATTCAACACAATAGTACAGACTTCTTATCTCAATTTTAGGAAGAATTTAATGAGCACCAAGAGAGTGATTATGACGCAGACAAAAGTTGCTGCAGTGATTTTCTTGCACAAAAAGACATGAGCCACAAAGTTTTAGTCCTTGTTTCAAATAAGGGAGATTGTTTTCAATCCATGTCATTAAATGGGGGTGTCCAAGAAAGCATTTGTGAGGAATTTGTAGAAGAAAAGGATAAAGAATTGTCAAATTTTGAAAATGGATGTGCATATAATGCCCCAATACCAACACCTTTTCATATAGCCGATTATTTTGATGAGATCATTGAGGATTTTATTTTGAAAAATGATAGCTATAGTTGTTATTCTTCTCAAATTCATAGCAATGATGATTTTTCAACTCATAGTGGTGCTGATTCAGAATGTTCCACCCTTGAAGATGACTGTGATATCGAGAATGATCGTGGGTTTAATGAAGTTTCTAACCCACTCTTTGATGAAGAAATAGATGTGAATCAGCCAATGCTTTGCTATTCTAATTTTGAAAAGGTTTTCCATGTAATTTCTAATCCTTTGTATGAGGACATGGTTGAAAATTTAGTTGATCTAAATGATATATCAGATTATGAAAAGAATAACTATGGGAGCCAGGATGAAATGACTGATTCAGCTTCCTTTCGCTCTAATCAATCTTCCTCCAATGTTGATCTTGAAAATTATTACAGTTTGAAAATGAATGAAGTTTCTCATGGTGAAATAAGTATGAAATCAGAGCTTATGGTTCATCATGCTTCCCCTAATTCTTTGCATGACACATATGAGGTTGAATATGAAAAGTTTTTCTTTGATATCCAGGCATGTGTTGGAGTGAACCAGTATGTTTCCAGCCATAAGAGTGAGCTAGAATGTTTATTGTTTCAGAAAGATAGTGATCTTCAAGAATGTGATGTTGTGATATCACATAGTGATCAACATATGCAGAGATTCAGTGCTTTTTCTTTGCCAAGTGAAGGTGAGTTTTCTAATTACTTTTTGTTTGACATGTGGAAGATTCAGGGCAGCACTTTTGATCAAGTGAATGGATATAATAGCCTCAATTTACCTTGGATTTTTGGAGATGAAAATTATATGTTTGATAGAGGTAAGAGATGAATCCTATTTTGGGGCTTTGAGCCTTTGTAAATAAGCTTCTTGTTTGTATAGTTTCTTTCTTTCCCCTTCAGTCGTGTGGTGTGTTTCCTTTCAATAAAGAGGTTCCTAGTTTTTGAGTTCGAAAGAGAAAAGAGAAAGTATGATTTGTTTTGGGGTGGTTTGCTGTACCAAGATATTTTGAAGTCCTCAACATGCCTGCATGGGGCATGCGCACTCAGTCAGAACCACTGTTGGTACTAAAAAATGCAACAATCATTTTTGAGAGTTTTACTAGTGCTTTACATTTTGACCCCCCATAAGTGCTTTTTGAGCCTATTTGCCTAGATGAGATTCTAAAGTTTTTCATGCATGAAAGGAGTTTATTTCTATTTTTTAGACATTTGAAGACATCCCAAGTCATTTATTTCAAGTTTTGAGTTGTTTCGTGATGTCTTGTTTTTAGGACTTGTCCAAATCTGCATTTCTGCTTAAGTGTCAATTTGCTGTAACAGGCCCAGTTCGCAGTTGAATATCTTGTGTCCTATTTTGTGTCATGGCTCACCACTTTGGGGATGTTTAGTATGCATATCAAAGAACCTATAATTCAAATCCAAATTCATTTCAATATGTTTTGACTAGGTTTCAAACCCCTCAAAGTTGGTAGTTTATTGTTGTCATGCATTGTGTAATTGATCAGAATTTTGAGTAGCCCTGTTTGACTGATTGTAACTTTTAACCTTGTGACCTAATTGAAAAAATTCCTTTTGTACTCCATTATAGAGGTCAAATAATTCTTGAGTATCCATCTTCAAGTTATGACAAGTCCATTTGGTCAGTTTGCTAAGCCCATTCCATTTGCAGTTTCTATCAGTGTGCCAAACTGTCAAATGCAGATTTCTGAATGACCTACTTTGAGGTCTTACAATTTGACACCCAGTTGAATGAAATGGACAATTGAATTCTCCCCTATATTTTAGGCATGGAAATTTTCTACCATGAATATTTTCAGGCCATGATGAATCCGTTTTCCCAGTTTGCCAATTTGATTCCGTTTGCAGTTTCTAACAATTTGATGTAGACGAGTTGCACAGTTTGGTCGGAGGTCCTATTTGTGAGGTTATATCTTGAATGTTGTGATTGGTTACATCAGGAAAATAGTTTCCATGAATTTTAGACCAAATTTTCTCCAATTTTGCAAGGTTTCAGTTCTTGAGGGTTTTGTTTGCACACTCTTCAAGATTCTTTTCATTTGCAGAAATTGGTATTCCTCTTGTTTTATGTTTTCTGCATTTCCAAGTGGCTAATTTTGAGGGGCTACCAAATGTAACCGGTTTATTGTGAAGATCCACCCTTCTTGATCCATATTCTCCCTATCACATACTTCCAGTATCCAGAAGCTTGGATCCCCAGGAGGTCTTTTGACATGTTTTCAAAGTCAAAACCAAATGTAGTTCATCGTTATTGGGCAGGGTAATTTGCAGAATTGTTGTCAAGAGGCAACTTGGGTGATTAAAATCTTTTGACCCTTTTGGTTTCGTCAGATGTCACTTTGTAGTATGGAAGAATGTTAACCATGGAACGCATGTGCCCACCGCCACGTTCCGGTTACTTGAATCAGTTAGTTTTTAAGGCCAGAACCAGAGGCTAGTTGCTATTAATCAAATCAGTATTGCATAATTATAAAAGGATGGTTGATGGTCGTCGATTTAATGTTTCATGATCCAATTGGTAAATAGTTTACATCTCTGTAAATGAAAGGAAACGTCAAGTTAATGGATTATTTGACAAGGTTAAAGTTTTGAGCAATGGACTTAACAAGGGTAAGGCTAAATTCCAAAACATTTGCCATTTTCTTCTATGCAGAAATGGAGTTTTGGAACATGTTACAGGTCTCCATCAAAATTTGGAATTGTTCTTGTTTAGATGCATGCAAATGTCGAAGCATCACTAAATCATGTGAACTGTTTATGGAGGTACATCAAGAAGGCATGTCATCTTAACGAAAGAAAAAGAACAATGTCATAAATTTGACTCAGGTGGCCCTTGGAGAGACAACTTTTCACAAAGATAATGAGAAATTTTTTGTTTATCTTCATGTGGATAAGAAGGTTATGCTTGGAACCCCTATAAATGGAAGATGTCATCAGATTGGGCTGAATTTTATCTTCAATAAATCATTCCAAATATCTCATTCTTCTAAGTATTCAAGTCTATTTTTTATGGCTATTCTAGAATCGTCCCAAAGTGGAAGTAATCTGTGAGGAAAGTAAGGATGAAGTAGACAATAGTGAATGAGAAGATGAGGAAATTTCAACATTTGCAATGATGTGTGGTAGCAATCATAAGTGACCAAGGCCAAATTCAAGCATCAAGAGTCCAAAAACAAATAAGAAATCAAAGGTGGTTACACCTCAAGTCGAAAAGCCAGGTAAAGGAAAGAAATGTTGTGCAATACATAATGGAGATTTTGCGAAAAGAACAGAAGTGAATGTTGCACCAATTTGGAAAGTCCAATCAATGCAAAATGTGGAATCATTTACAATCCAATTATCCTTTGTAAAATAAATAATATGACCCTGCGCTGGACAATGGGGAGTGAAGGACTTGCACAACAAATCATAGAGTCTACGCATTGGAAGATAGGGAGGAAACGTTTCAAGAAAATGCATTTGGTAGGTGTAAGATGAACAAGAACCCATGCTAGATATGGAAAGATGTAAATGGTGTTAAAAAATGAATGTATTTAAGGAGCGTGCACTAAAATCAAAAAGAGTAAACAGAGCAGAGGCCCACACCATGTTTGGAAAGCCACGAGATGACAAAGGAGCTAGCCGCATGAAGTTTGAATGGGGGAAAGCACTGTGGGAGTTTTTGGAGCCTTGTAAGATTGCCCACGCTAAGGTTGAAAGAAGTGCCTGCGAAGCGAGAGACAATACAAATTAGAGCCTGCGGATATAGTTTTAAGAAGCAAGATAAAATTGAGATTTCCAACACTCTCAAACTTCTCAGTAAGAGAGTTGAAGGAATTTGATGGCTTAAACTTCTTTGCAAGAGGGGAGAAGTATTTGAAGTATCCTTAGGTCGACGCAAGAGAAACCATACCAAATCTCTGGACACACTATTAAATTGTTGCAAAACAGTGGAATTTTGAACTGCCAGTAGTTTCAAACCGCATGTATCCTGATTTACCAGAAGTACTGGCAAATGATAGTCTTCATCTCTACGAGTTTCTCGGGCATCGTAATGAAAAACCACAAATTTGCAGAGGAAGCGGGACTGTTGCAGAAGAAAAATAGGGGACTTTACTGAAAATAGAAAAGGCTCCCTTTGTTCTACATCTTGATACCTATCACAGATATTTAGCCCGTGATGGCAGAAACAACATGAATTAAATAGAACTACAGGCATAAATGGAGTGGTAAACAAAATAAGGAGCCGCGCAGGTATGAGGGCCAAAGGCTAGAAAAGCATTGAGAATATTGATCCCACATTGGTGGTGTATGATTGTTTCTGGTCTTTTTATAGTAAAGCGCATGGATAATGATATGAAATAAGAGCAAGAGCTCTTAAAGAGCGCAGGTTAGAGGGCTTGTTGCACGGCGGGGCCCACATTATTTTAATGCAAAAAGCATTGGATGCTTTAAAAACTTCAAAACAATTTATCCCACATTGATGTCGCATGGAAACTTCAAGATGTTTATAAGAAAATGGCCGAATATAGTGATTTGAAGAAAGTGTTGGAGGCTATGCGTGCACGCGCGGGCATGCATAGTTGCCTCGAAAAGTGTGCCCAAAGGAGGAATGACACCTAAATTTTGGTAGGACCCACAAGGTTGAAATGGTAGGTGACTAGGCTTAAGAAGATGCAGATTTTGGCATGGATCTCGAGGCAGCCAAAATAAAAAAATGGCTTAATGGCTTGATGAGAAAGTTGTAAGGAAGATAAGCCTAAGCCATTAAGCCATTGGTCCACGTGGCGCAAGTGACAAGTGGTACCAGTGGACCGGTCAGCAAATCAGAGGATGCCATGTGGCACCCAGCAGGCGCCAAGTGGTGTAAGTCCAATGCAGTTCAGAGGCACCAATGAGAAATTGACACGTGGTGCCAAGTGGACCTGCGGACCAATCAAAAGGTGTCACTTGGCGCATTTTGGTGAGATGTGTAGATTTCAGATATTTTTAAATTTTAATTCATTTCAACAAATGGGTTAACTAGTGTGCATGTTTTGAAAGAATCAAGGGTTGACTTAATGGCTTAGGAGAAAGATGCTCACCATCTACCCTCTAAGCCATTAAGCCTAAGCGACAAGTGGTGCATTCAGGTGCATTCTGAGGAAATAATGAATTAAATTGAAATATTTTATTAAATCCATCACAAAAGAGAAAAGGATTAAAAGGTGAGCAAGTTGAAAAAGATCCAAGGGCTGACTTAATGGCTTAGGGGAAAGATGCTCACCATCAACCCTTTAATCCATTAAGCCTAGGTGACAAGTGTCGCAGGCTGGTGAAATCTGGGCAAAAAGGGAATTTTAAAGTTAAATTTGTCTCATTTCAATAGTCCAACTATTGAAAAGTATTTTATTTTAAATTGAAATATTTCAAAATTTTAAATGAAAATCTGCACGGGAAGGCAAACTTGGACTAAAGTTTCAGAGGGCAAATTTGATCCAAAGTATAGAGTATTATATGTTGCCGGAAAGGTCTCGGAATGAAGAAGAGGATTTTTTAGATAATTTGAGGGAAAATCAAATCAGATTTTCACAGTTTTAGTTTAAGCAGTTGCAAATATTTTTGGGGACAGACAGGTGTCGGTGACTGGATTGTTTTTCCTTTCTCCTATATCTAGTTTTTTCTCCATTGTAACATGGATGGTGAATTTACAGCTGCATAGCATACTTGATATTATTGTTTAATTTTGAAGCTTTGTGTCTTTTGAATGTTTTGAAGCATAAATACATTAATGAAATACAATGGAATCTCCAGTTTTAGATCTATGGTGTCTTTTTGTAGTTTTATTCATGCTCTTGTATGTTTAGTCTGTAAGGCATTCTGAACATGCTGGTTACAAGGTAACTATACAGTTATTTATGAGCTTCCTTCAAGGAAGGAGTCAGTCTTGTGAGTAATCCTAGAGGACTGGATATTAATATGAAAATCTGATAGGTAGATGTGAAAATGAAAGGATAGTTTGTAAGGCACTCTGTCTTGGATTTGTTTGTGTTCTTATTAATTGGTTTTTTGTAGATTTACATTTCATTGGACTCTTTTCCCTGGATTAGGCACTGGTCTAAGTTTTGAAAAGTAGTTCTCATCATCAAACATTCAAATATTGAAAATCTTTTACTTTTTTTTTATGAACATGAATGTCCAGAATTTGTACTGAATAGTGCAGACATTGTTGGTGATTCTTTAAAGAAATGAATCCATGGGTTAGCCTTCCTAGTTCTGAGAACTTAAAAAGTAGAAGGATTATAAATCCTTAGTCCACTGTGAGATTCTCTGTGATTCAGTGAGTCAGTAAGTAGGTACACCCGCCTGAGTTTGTGGAGCTCGAAGTGAAGAAGGATTTCATCCTTTTTAATTAGCCTTTTCCATGTAAGAATCTGTGTTGGGAATAGAGGTCAAGCATTGTTGATGTATTGTTGATTTTTGAAAGAAAAAGAGCTAACAGTTCCCATGGTTTGGAATTTGGGATAGTTAGAACTTTTTTATCCAATGGTGTTTTTAGAACAGTCTCAAGAGGCTCTCCCAAAGGATTGAATGTTCTATGAGGTTTTGAATTCCATGATCATCCCTTGTCATTAGCATTGTTTGTTTTGGGTATGGCAGTTGTTACCTTGGAGTCCTAGCTTGCTTGCATACTGTTGGTTAGATTGAATACTTCAGGTTTAGGACCAACATTGGATGTGTCTACTACGCCATCGTTGACAACATTCTTGTTTTTCTTCCACCATTTAGCCTTGGAGGTGGAGTTGTTGGTTTTATTTTCATTTTGAAGAGTGATCTCCCCTCTTTTGACCATGACTTCCTCAATATGAAGGGCATTTTTAATCATTCTGTCGAAGCTTGGTGGCTCTTACATTTGTAATGCATAGTTTAATTCAGACACTAGATTATTAACAAATATTTCCATCTTCTCTCTTTTGGGAATGACCCTTGAATATCGTGCAAAGATCTTCCTCCACCTTTGTAGGAAGTGTGTAAAATATTCACCAGTTTGCTGTTTGGTATTACATAGGTCCATCATAGTCACATCGTGTTGGATGCTGTAGGAGTAATGTTGGATGAATCATTGGATTAACTCCTTGAATGTTTTGACCTTAGGGTTCAGTTTTGAGAACCACTCCGTGGCATTACCTCCTAGACTTCCTGGGAATAGTCTCATGACATACGTAGGTTCATGCATGTATTCTATGCTCAAAGCACAAAATTCCCTCACATGATCATGTGGGTCAGTTTCTCCTGTGTACTTGTCATACTTTGGTCTTGCCACGTTAGGAGGAAATGGGATCATAGTGATACTCTTATCAAAAGGAAATGGACAAATGGCATCCAAAGAGTATTATGTTTTGGGCTTCTCTTTCTCCTGTTTGAGGTTTGTGAGCTCTGTTTGCATTAAATTGAGTTGTTTGGTGAGGATAGATATAGGATTTGGTACCTCCTTTTCTTTGAGTTTCTCCACATCATAATCCTTGGGTAATTTGACACCTGTGGATGCTAGATGGAGGAAGTACTTTTCTTTATCGTCATCAATTATCCATTCCAAAATCTTGTGGAATCGTTTACTTTGTTTGAGTTTTTCATACTCATCTTCAGGGATCTCCCCTTCAATGTCTGATCCAAACGGATGACGTTCAAACTTGGGTCCTTCTTCCTCATCTGTATCTTCAGGTTTTTGGTGTTTTCCAACATTATAATCCTCAAAAGCCTCACTCCATCTGCGAGTGTCACTATCCATTTGTGGAGAGTCTAGATCAAGTAGGGAACTACGAGATGTTTCTCCTGGAAAGTGTGTCGATTTAGGAGGTAATTCTGATCCTTTAGATGTGTATTTTTTGCGTCTTGTGTTAACCATGTGGTTATGTGTCAACTTTCGTCAATGTTTCCCAATAGTGTCAGGTAGAGTCTCAAATCGTTCAAGTGAGTGTGTCTAGGTAGAAGTGTTGTTTGTGTTTGGGTGGAAGTAAATGATTCCAATGTCAGAGGGTTAGAATGCCTTGATAGTGAGCTCAAAACTAAGTTGTTATAAAAAAAGTGGGTAGACCACACGTATTGAGACAAATTCGTAAGAGTCCGATAGGACATGCAAGGTAGATATCTGAAAAAGTTTTTGATATAGCCATAGTGAGACCAAAAGAAGCAATAAGGACAGACTAAAGAGTCAAAAGGGGATCCAAAATAAACTATCTTCCTCTAAGAGGCAATGATGCAAGTTCCCACTGTTCAAATGTTGTTAGTTTCATTTTGAAGGCGCACGAAGTTTGAAGATCGCATTTTTGAGATTTTTCAATGATTGAAAAACACATGTAGACCAAGGTTTGAATTTTGTTGCTTGTTTGAAGAGTTTATCTTTTAAATGGTTTTCAGTCACATCAAGCATTGTTGCATTGTTAAGAGGGTGAAACAGACACACATCTTATCCCTATTTTCTAGGTGGAGGATGAAAATCTTTGCTCATTGACTCAGGCACACACTCAAATGCTAATCAGAATATAGCCCTCACCAAGCACACAATGGCTCCAGTCATTATGTTGTTTTAGCCGACTCCAAACACAAGTGAGGGCATAATATGATGAGTGTCTTGGGGAAATTAATTTTTGCCTTGCTCAAATATTATCACCCTTTCAACAATGAATCAGGAATTCTTTTAGTTGAAGTTTTTGTAGATTATTGGGCAATCCGTTCGAAACTGTCCCCCATAGAATTGCACAAGGCAAAATTTAGGCGTATAGCCCTATGAGTACCTGAATATATGTAGTCTCACAAATAAGATTCAAGAGGCTCCGCTCTACATATACCCAAGCATGTTCAAGGAATGATGTCAAAATTCCATGAACAAAATCGGCTCCGTCTTCCGAGACTTTAGCCTACGAGGAAGCAATTATTTATAGTGAGTTGGAAGGGTTGGCGTAAAACCTGTCCTCACTTGGGTCATTCCCGAGAAATTTTTTCCTCAACCAGCATGCCCTCTACTATTAAATAAACATACAAAGGATTGGCGAACTTAGGATGTCTAGATTTTTTATTCTTCGTAAGAAAAAGAGCATACTCTCCTAATCCATGTCATTTTCTCCTAAAACACACAAAGCAATGTTGATTCCTTCAAGCTATGTTGAGCTTGATTTAAAATGTTACTATTTTAAGAAAAATAGGATGCTTGAAGGTAAATTTTTCCTTGTTCAATTGACCACAGTATTTAGTGAGTTTGCTTGTTCAATTACTGATCCAAATTGAATTAAACGATTGAACTTGTTCTTTGAACCACAAGATTTAATGATTTGTGTTGTTCATTTACTGATCCCAAAATTAGACGATGAGGTTTTCTTTGTTCAATTACTCCAAATTCTTTTCAAATGATAAATTGACTTGTGAGTTTCTGATTTTCCTTAAAAAGGAAAAGAGCATATTTCTCTGGTCAATTTAGTATAAGATTGGAAAGTGTTTTTAGTTTTGAAAGCGTAAAAAGAATATAAGTCAAGATAATGGGTTAGCAACCTGTAAAACCACAAGTTAGTATCTTCCTACCACTCTCTTAGCTCTGACAACAATCTGCAAACACAAGTAAGGCTAAAAATATGATCAAAATCATGAAAACAACCATGTTAGCAAGTTAGAAATCAAATTTGCAAATGTTAGAACCTTGTATTTCTGCCCCCTAGATGACAGACGATATTTCAGAAAACCAAAATGATAAACCCTAAAAATGCTAAAAGATTAACCCCAAATGATAAAACAAACCCAGGACGATATTCCTTTTACGTGAAATGATATTTCATACAAAAAATGCAAAAATGATTACCAGAAATGATTTTAAGGTCAATTTCTACCTTCCAGAAGTGCAACGGTATACGATATTAAAACTCTTTGAAATGATAAGTTTCTCCCAAAAATGATAAAAGATTTACCGGAGACGATACGTTTCTCCTGGAAATGATAAAAGAATGACCGAAAATGATAAGTTGCTCCCAAAAATGATAAACTGCCTGCAAATTTTGAAAATGTTAAGGGCAGAGAGAAAAATTTGATGAAATTTTGAGCTATCTTGCCCCACGGTGGGCGCCAGAGATGTGTGTGTGATTTTTGGTACCTGTTAAGAGACACACCACTTCAATAAATCATTGCATTAGTGAAAACAAAGGGGTTAGCAAACATAGCAATCACTAAAATTGATCTATTGCTTCCTATCTAGAAGGAGTATGAAAAATGACATAATAGCCCTCAGATTATGCATATTCCAATGACAAATACAACCTAAGAACGAAAGATTCAAATGAAAAGTAATCTAAATGATTCAAAAACATACAATCTAGCTCTAGAAATGGAGATAATCACAAAATAACTAAGAATTAAGCTAGAAAGCACTATGAAAGTCCTAAACATGAGCAATATGAGATTGCTTCTTCAATCCTCCAAATATGGGCAGCATAAGGATGCTTTCAACTTCTCAAAATTAGGAGCATTATAACAATACATTAAAAGACTTCAAATTTCAGGGCCATTTGAGCTCAAAATCCATCCTATTTATAGGAAAAATGGAGGAAGGGGAGAAGACTCTAGATGGGCTACCATTAATGATGGTGTAAGACTCATTAATGAGGTATGGGTGGAAGGAATATGAAAGAGCCATTAATGCTTCATTTATGAAAGCACTAATGAGGTATGGGTGAGGGTTTAAGAAGCATGGGTGAGGGTTTAGAGTCAAGCCTAACAAGATGGACTTGAGGAAAGGAATCTTGAGATTCTGTGACTTTCTGAAGTGGGTGGAGTTGTTAATCATTCCTTAATGGAATGTGACAACATTAAGGGTAGCTTAGGATTAGGATTAGGGCTTAGGGGATGTGATTAAGGAGATAGAGATGGGAGGAGAGAGAATGAGTGGAG
>MU213459.1:113216-126809 GCA_018584345.1 Thuja plicata
GGGGGGGGTGAAGCAGTGGCCTAAAAAATATTCCAATAATCAACCCAAAAACTTAGTATCATAATATTAAGCCTCTAGTTATCTTCAGTCCTATAAGATGAATGCTTCTAAATACTATTATCAAAATACTACTGCTCGGAATGCTTTTTTAAACCTTATACTGTGTGTTTACCGAATAACAGTCTGTTAATTTACCGAAAGACAATAAATTATCTAGAGTATACCGATCAATCCAGATAAGTTATGCATAATTAAAAACACTAAAGTAATGAATCATAAACACTTAACACATGGATTTTTAATGTGGAAACCCTGTTAAGGGAAAAAACACTTGGGACTGGTAACCCAAAATTTTCACTCTTCTAAAGTGATCTCGGTGAAGAGCCAACCTTGTTAAAGGTTACAAATACACTGTTAGGTGTGACCTTGTTAGAGGATTTAAAATTTTAGTCTGTCACTTGATATCAAACATCTCTATGCTACCTTCCTTGATCAAACACTCACTTGGCTTGTCCATGGGTATTTGGCATCTCATGCTATCTTCATGATCAAACTTTTTGATACTTCTTAGGATGTATCTCAATATAGAAAAGATCTTTAAATCCTACTCGGTTAAGAGACTTTCTAAATCAATGGTTAAACTGAAACAATATGATTTGTTCACATATACAACTTATACTTGTAGATTTTTAGATCTATTGTAATCTCATAAACTAATTTGATCAACATATCTCTTTTTATACCTTTTCTCCACTTTGATTCTGCTCGGTGATGTTGTGCTCTATTTCTCAGTGTCCATAGAAAACTTTAGCTCTTTCCTCAGCTTGATTGATCAGTACTATATGAAGTTGCTCTTCATCAGTTTCTCTTCAGCATCATCTTTTCATTCATTCACCCACACAATTCGTAATGAATTGAGTTGTCTCTTTAAAGACATGATATCACCATTGTTAGGTTCTTGATTTTCTTGATCTTGGCGTGATCCAAAATTCTCGCCAATTAGATTTAAAGCAAAACTCTTGTTTTATCTTGCAGAGATATTCTTGCTAACTGGACAAAACAACTTTAAATTCTTTACTTATATCTGGCTTTATCTTGTCAATGAAAACAAAGATAACTACTAGTTAACTCCATATTTAGCTCTGCCAGCTAGATATTTTTTTATTTCTGAACTCAAGTTAATTTTGGTGTTTAACTCTTTGATAGCTTTGGTCAACACTCTAGTTCCCCTCGAGTTTATCCGTCGGTTTACACTATGTTTGTGGCCATCGGTTATGCTTGTGATTCTACTAGTCGGTAATGCTCGTTAGTGTTCTTTCTCGGGCATCACTGTGACTTAACTTTTGGTGATCTCTATCCGTTGGTGTCCACTGACCATCGGTGTTTGAATTCACATTGTGAATACTTGTATTTTATGCATTACTAAAAGCATAATCTTTTTCTCTTTGATTCTTTGAAGTCTTTGAGACTTTGATTATAACCGATTAGATTATATCAAGTTGACATCAATGACAATACAAACCATTAACTGATTTAATGTCTTGCATTATCCTTCTGCATTTTGGTGATCAACTTAACATCTTCAAACATTTAATGAGTTACATGTCATCACATACACCCAAAACTAAATACAATAATGCAATATTAACAACAATGAACTCTCATCCATGGCTTCATACTGAGTCTCCAAATGACCCAAAACATGGGGTGAAGATGGACCAAGTTCCCAAGAGGAGAAAGCCAAGAAAATCAAGTAAACACAATGCCTTCTCAAGGCTTCAAAAAAAAAAACTTCACAAGTTCCTTCATTTTTCACAACAATAACCATTATGACCCCCAAGGCATCAAGCCAAAATACTACCCTTATGGCCCCCAAAATCACAAATCAAAACATGACATCATGGAGCCCATACTCCATGGTTTATCCCTCTCCTCCATGAGGAGAGACTCTACACTCAAGGGCTGTCCAAAAACTCCCTTCACCCCCAAGGCTACTCTTCCCTCCCAAGGCTACTCTTCCCTCCCAAGGCTGAGTCACTCGAAAGCACATATGAAATAAATAATTCCAGGAGGACCTTAGCTCTAAAGAGAGAAATATATCATATAAGTATGAATAAAGGAGAATCTATCAATGCATACTTTATGAGAGTATCTGCACTAAGGGATCAACTATCAACACTTGGATACGAGATTGAAAGTAAGAAGCTAACACTTATTGCCTTAGATGGTATACCAAATTCCTGTGATACATTTGTTCAAGGCATTAGTGCAAGGTCTAAATTTCCAAAGTTTGACTGACTAACATCAGACAGTCTTCAAGAAGAATCAAGAATGACAAAGAAAAGACTCCAACAAAGAAATGTAGATGAAGATCTCCATGTCTTGAATGTGAAATCTCACAAGAAAGGAAAGAAGAAGCACTTCAAAAAGAGAAAAATCTACCATGGGAAAGGTTCATCCAAGAAAGATGTTTCACACATTCAATGTTTTAGATGTGATAAGCATGGGCACTATGCAGTCAGATGTCTTGATAGAACCAAGAAACAAGTGTCATATGCCAAAGTAGGAAATTCCAAGATAGAGCATGAATTCGATAAATATGAATTGTACTTTGCACTTTCAAATCAAGTATCACATAAATCCAACACTTGGGTTATAGAGAGTGGTTCATCAAGACACATCACTAGGTTTAGGGAACTCCTAGAATCCATGGTAGAAGAAACTAACGAGGAAGTGAAAATTGGAGATGACTCTACACATCTAATCAAAGGTTTTGGAACTTGCACCATCAAACTAAAGTCTGACATTTCTATTCAACTCACTTGAGTATTGTTTGTTCCAGGCATCAAAAGGAACTTGGTCTCCATATCTGCACTTGAAGATAATGGATATAGGGTAACCTTAATAGATAGTAAAGTGTTTGCATGGCCAAAGAACTCTACTATTAAGAAATCTCAAACCATAGGTTATAAACAAGGTTATTTGTATGAGTTATGTACTAAACCAAATTTAGCCCTAATTCATGAAATTGGAGACTCTAATGAAATATGACATAAAATATTAGGTCACCTCAATTTTTGTGCCCTATCTTCCATGGAAAGATTAGTCACAAGTTTACCCAAACTCAAACAATACCATTCAGGAGCATGAAAGGGGTGTTCCTTAGGGAATAACACTAAGGGGTCTTTTCAAAATAGTTCTAGCAAAACAAATAATATATTAGAATTAGTCCACTCAGATTTATGTGGGCCCATTTATGTATCTTCTTTAGGAGGGTTTTTATACTATGTAATTTTTGTTGATGACTTCTCCAGAAAGACCAGGATCTATTCCCTCAAATGTAAATAATTAGAGGAGATCCTTAAAAGGTTTAAGGAATTCAAATCCCTTACTGAAAACTCTTCTGGGAGAAAAGTAAAAACCTTAAGGAGAAATAATGGGACCAGGGAATATACATCAGATATTTTAAAAGAATTTTTTTTATAAACGCTGGGATTAAGAGGGATTTAATTGTACCCTAAAACCCTTAAAAAATGGAGTTGTTGAAAGGAAAAATAGAACCATTGTAGAAGATTATAGAGACATCACTTTGGGTAGAAGCCTCTAGTACTATTGTCTACATACAGAACAAATGTCCTCACTCCCATATTGATGACAAAACTCTTGAAGAATATTTCACTGGTATAAAACCAGACATCAGTCACTTGAGGATATTTGGTTGTCCTATTTACATTCATGTCCCCAAAGAGAAAAGAAATAAGCTAGAACCTTCTGGGAGAAAAGGTATTTTTGTAGGCTATAGTGAAAACTCAAAAGATTACATAATATATGTGCCTAGTCAGAGACAAATTGAGTTATGAAGAGATGTGATTTTTGAAGAAGACATAGCTTTTAAAAGAGCTAGAAATTCTATTGAGTTATAAATTCAAACTTCTCCTATAGACCTAGCAGAGGATCTTGCTCCTGAAATTTAGAGAGAGTATCCTAAGGAAGATAGAAATGAAGAAAAAATCACATAATTGGAAAATCCTAAGAAGACACCACTCTGGGCTACTAAGACAACGGAAAAAGAAAAGACTTATGCATCTCCATCAGGGACTTTTAGAGAAAGTAAAAGACCTAAGAGATTTTCTAGTTATGTAGCTTTGACGAGTGAATTCATCAAATCAGAACTTGCTAATGTTACAGAAGCTCTCCAGCACCAAGTATGGAAGGATGCCATGATAGAGGAGTATCAATTTATTTTGAAGAATGATGTGTGGGATAGTACCTAGGCCAAAAGAGAAATATGTTGTTTCTTCCAAGTGACTATTTAAACTCAAACATGATGCAGATGACAGTATAGGATTTTCAAAGAAGGAAGGAATTGACTATGAAGAAACCTTTGCTTCAGTTGCTCGATATACCTCAATCAGAGCAGTTCTAGCTATTACAGTAGCCAAAAGATTGAAAGTCCATCAAATGGATGTAAAAACTGCATTCTTAAATGGAACCAGTGAAGAAGAGGTCTACTTAGAGCAACCCGAAGGATTTGAGATCCATAATA
Source organism: Thuja plicata (assembly GCA_018584345.1). Classification (NCBI taxonomy): domain Eukaryota; kingdom Viridiplantae; phylum Streptophyta; class Pinopsida; order Cupressales; family Cupressaceae; genus Thuja; species Thuja plicata. The sequence goes on from MU213459.1 coordinate 117,763, forward strand.
TAAAACACATGTGTGCAAATTGAAGAAAGCCCTATATGGACTTAAGCAGGCTCCTAGAGCCTGGTATGAAAGAATTGACAGTTACCTCATGAGATTAGGATTCTAGAAGAATGATGCAGACCCAAATCTCTACTTCAAGCAAAACAAAGGTGATATGTTAATATTTATATTATATATTGATGATCTGTTGATTACAGAAGAGGATCACCTCATTGATCAATGTAAGAAGGATCTAGCCTCAAAATTGATATGAAGGACTTAGGTCTATTACACTGCTTCCTTGGACTAGAAGTCAGGTAGAAATTAGATAGCATTGTTCTAAACCAAGGGAAGTACACCATTGATATATTGAAGATATTTGGTATGATGAACTATAGATCTATGTCATCTCCCATGGAAACAAATCTTCATAAATTGAAGGAAGCAGCAACAGATTCTCAGTCAACAGATCCTACTCTCTATAGGTAGATGATTGGATATTTGATGTATTTGGTTAATACCAGACCTGATATCTGCGATGTTTTAAATGCCTTGAGTCAGTTTATCTGTGAGCCCAAGGAGATACATCTTGTTCCTGTAAAGAATATAATAAGATATCTTCAAGGTACTCTTAATTATGGCCTAAGATATGGAAAAGGTTGACTTAGATCTTCATGGGTTCACAAATTCAGATTGGGTTGGAAGTGTGACTAACCAAAAGAGCACCTCCAGATGTTGCTTTAGTTTAGAATCAACTATGATATCGTGGATCAATAGAAAAAAATCCTCAGTAGCTTAAATTTCTACAAAAGCTGAATATATTGTAGCTTCCATGGCTACTAGAGAAGCAGTATGGCTCAGAAAACTACTTGTGGGATTGTCCAGTGAACCTCTAAAACCTACTATCATCCACTGTGAAAATCAAAGTTTCATTAAGCTTTCAGTGAATCCAGTATTTGTGATAGATCTAAGCATATTGAGATTCCTTATCACTATGCTAGAGACATGGTAGAAAGGAACATGATTTAGTTGGAGTATATCAGTACAGGAGATCAAACAACATATATTTTACCAAACCTCTCCTCAAAGTGAAAGTTGAACACTTTAGGAAGAATCTTGGTATGATTGAAATATGATTTTTCAAAATTGATTTGTACTAATATATTAAAGATGCTTAGGGTGTAAACTTATTTTTTCATATGTGTGACTCTATGAATTTATGGGCCTACCCATCCTATGTATATTTCTGAAAAGTGACAACTTTTTGGATAATCAACACTTGTATTTAACATTATAAGGCGACGATCTTGTAATGTTCAGTAGACTGATATTATGTGACTTGATATCAGTATGACTCATGGATTTTCCATGATTAGTTATGGTAAAAATTATGTGTCTTATTATCAGTGCACATACCATAACTGGGATATATAAGGAGAATGTAATGTTCTCGAGTATTTATATCCTTTAGTATCACGAGATAAGTGATACTTCATATCATGAGTTAGGTAATACTGCATATCACGAGTTAGGTGATACTGCATATCACGAGTTATGTGATATGTGATACTCTGTATCACGAGTTATGCTATACTTCATACCATGAGCTATGTGATATATGATTACTTATATCATAAATTGAAGTGATATATCATGAGATAGATTATTTATATCTATTGTAAGTCATAAGATATTCATAGAGATCATTATGATATGTTTATCCTCCCAAGCTAAGAGGGAGTGTTGATATTTGTCAAATAGACAAAATTTTGATATATATATATAATAATAATAATAATAATAATAATAGATATTATCATTATATATATTGATATTTATTATCATTACTATGATATATACACTAATAAGAATTATCGTTATTATATTATAACTATTCTCATTATAGATCAAAAAAATAAATATATATAATGATTGACGATTCATAAAAATTGAACATATCCCATATGACTATCGATTTCTTTATAAATACTATTGATCAATTATTATTATTGATTATTAAAGATCTCGATTATATGTTATTGGGGCTGGGCATAATGTGTGGTGTCTTAGTCATGAAAGGTCATGCCTATGATAGGTGTGACTCCTTGAGGAGTGATGTCTATCATAGACATGACCATTCATATCTACCGATCATGATATATGTATCACTGCTAATAGAAACTAAAACATACTGCATAGAAATTGATAGTGAGGTTATGTTGGTTAAGTTTTGCAAAACATAAAATATATACTATTTAGATTCAATAAAGGTATAAGATCATAGTCATATCCATTAATCTAATCACTTATAATTTAGATTTGATATAGGTTCAATTTGCATTTACAAAGAGCAAACAAGACAAGGAGTGTTTCCACCAACCTAAGTCCAAGTTTATGGCAATGAAGTTTGTATAAGAGCTTCCCTTTTGTCCAAGTCCTTTCTCTAAGGTCCTCACTAACTCTAGAAGTCCCTAAAGATAGAGAACGGGTGATAAAAAAGTGAATGTTTCTCCAAAGTCCCTCTAAAGTCTTCCTACCCACCTCCCAACTAATTGTCATAAAGAAGGTGTGGCTCAAGAAATTCATTTTGTCCTTTCTTGTCTCCCCTCATAAATGAGATAGAGACCAAAAATGGGGAAAAGGGGATGGGCTTTTCCTTTTTTCCCAAACCCAAAATTTGCCACTTGACTTAAGATGCATTTTAGATGGGTCATAAATGAGTTATGGGCTCTATTTTGACCAAAATATAACCCCCAAACCATAGTATACCAAGTGGGCTAGTTAAAATTGACCCAAACTACACCCTAGGGGATCATTTAACCCTCCCAAAATCCCCTTGTAGTTTACCTACGGGTTCAACAATATTTGACCCAATTTATGGCTTCCTAGCCAAGGGGTCTACATGGGAACACTATAAGTTAACCTCAGGATAAGTGTCACACTCCATCCTACTCACATAGCCTTATCATGCCAACACAACACATAGTACAAGTGTCAAGTGACATACACACACACATGAAAAGACTATTAGGATAATCACATATTTATAATTTATAATTAATACAATCATACAACATCATAGTTACAAAATAAAACACATAACAATGAGGTTTTGTCTCTTCATTAGATGAAACCTTGGCTTTCACCAATTTCACAATGGTCTAAACTTGGTTCCCAAATTTATTTTCGTGGTCAAATTTCCCGCACAACTAAATCCAAATATTAGTAGTCCAAGAAAATCATACATAAAAAATGTAAATAATTGATAACATTTAAGCATATATCCTTCGCAATTGCACTCACATAATTCACTATTAATCAAAACAATATTTGCAATACAATTTCTACATGAAACACATTTACTCATGAAGGCATATGCGGAATCAAATCATCATATAATTTCAAACATCAATACAGTTTAACCATACAATCTATAATTTAATTGCATCATAATAATCATCTAAATCAGTCCATCATAATGCACCATCATAATATAGCATAAAGTCCTTATCATAGAAATCATGAGTATTGAATCAATCCTAATATAAAGTCCATCAAATCCTCTATTAGGAAATATATGTTAGATAGGTCTAAATATATCCTCAACAAGAGTGCAGAAAATGACATAAGCAAAATGTATCACTGTTTCGTCAGAAAATGGAAGCACTTCTATTTAGGACTGGTTTAGCCCTCTGAGTAAGTGGTTTGGGGTCATGTCAAATGCCTTGAATGGTCCTACCCTATTTTCCGCTTCTCTCCTACCTATTTCTGGTATCCTATTCTGAGATTTTAAGGTTCTTGACCTCAGGGTCAAGGTCGACCTTCTGGGTCAAGGTAAAAATCAACCTTGACCTAGGTCAAGGTTGACCTCGACCCTGACCCAAGGTCTAAATTTCAAATTTCAAAGATTTCCAAATGTCGGGGTTTGGAAAGAATTATTTCCCACTTCCAGGTCGTTTGTTTTAGGCTCCGAAGTGGCAACTCTTAAAAAGATATTTAATATAGGTCCACTTCTATGGGTATGAGCCTAATTGGAATTTAATTCTCACATGTCAGCCTCTCTAGAACGTTGTTCCCTAGAATAGTACATAAGGAAGCCTTTCTCCTCTCATTTTCTAAGACGAAGAATCTAAGAAAGGAAAAGAAGGATAATCTACGCATAATATAACAAATCGCTCATCTACAGTCAAGCATTCAAGAATTCAAGATTCAATTCATCAAGGAGGTCCATTAGTAGCCATTGAAGGATTCAAGCTCTATGAAGCCCTTTTGTTGAAGATTTCTCCATCCATATCCATTCAAGCTTCTTCCTATTCCAAGATCCATTCAAGATTGGTGTTGAAGATCTAAAGAAAATTGATTTGAGACATCCTACATCCTACATCCTACATCCTATATCCTACATTCTACATCCATTTGGTGCATCCATACTTGTGGATCCAAGGATTCGAATCCTCCACAAGGGTTTCAACATAAGCAAGGTGAATTGTTCTATTTACTTTATTTATTACTGCAATTTCAATTCTATTTTAAGGTTAATTCCAAAACTAGGGTTTGACCAAGGAAAACCCCTCCCCCAACATACAAAACCCTATTTTGCAGGTACAGGTACGAAACAGTGATTTACATAGCATATTTGAATACCCTTTTCGGAAAACTTTCAAGATTTGCAAATAGATTTTTTGTCAGAGCAATGTAGGTCAAGGTAGACATAAAGGGGTACATTTGTGCCCCCATATTTGGGTCAAGGTTGACCTGGCTCAGAAAAGAAAAATATTTCTAGGTTTTCTCCATCTCTGTGTTTGTGTTCTAGACCCGATTGCAAAATTTCTAGAAACTCAATACAAACACCAGAAAATAGCAATTTCCAAATCTGCTATACTTTGAGGTTAGTATTTATCTTCAATTCATTTCAATTAATATTTTAATCATTTCAGATCTATTACACAATCTCCTCCAAAAATAGAATTTAAGGTTTTACTCTTTCTTCTTATTTCTAATCGATTGATTCATTTGTGCATTGACCATTTTCTTGTGGTTAATCAATTTGGATCTTTCCTTTGTGAATTTGGGGCTAAGAGGAGAAACTTACCCTCTCCCACTTTTCAAATTTAAAGGGTATTATTTAGAGGTGCAAGTGTCTTGTTCCCATTACCTCTTTAAATTTTTCCCCTTTACATTTTGGTAAACCCGCTTACGATAACTCTTTCTTTTGTGGTGTTAGATTTACATTTCATGTTAGATATTGCATGCATATTAGATTAGCCTTCTTTTATGTTCTTGCATTTACATTTCAAAAAATTAAAAAAAAATCATATAAAGCACAAATATAAAAACATTTATTTTTCATGCCTTGTGTTTTCCTAATTTAGTTCATTTGCATTGCATTGGTGTATGAGCTTTACTACCTCTAGTCCTACTTATAATATCCCGATAGAAGAATTCACAGACATATGGGTTCCTTTGATCCTGAGTCTTCCTCTCCTTTCCTTAGGATCCCAGATGACAATTTGATCACTCATGATTCCAATCCTTCTATAGAGAAAACTCTTCTCACTCATCTCATGATAAGGATGATGCTTTAAGAGTTCCTCCTGAACAAGTCCAAAAACTTTCAACTGAACTTGACAAAATGGGAAATTGGCTTTTTCAAGAAAACCATAATCAAGATTCTATTCAAGCTATATAGGCCCTTAAGAAAGTCCTTCTTGATAGTGATCAAGGTGTTAATATCTTGCATGGTATCACTCATCTTGTGCATTTAAATGTAAAAACTTTAGCTCAAGAAGCTCAAGATCTAGGACTCACTCCTCCTGTCACTAGTGTGAAACCTTCTTCCATTCCTTTACCTATCATTCCTACTTACTCTCCTCCTTTAGTGACTACATCTCTTCCATATTCCAATCCTCTAGCTTCAAATCTTCCACTTACATCTCTTCCCGTCAGTGTTCCACTTGTGTCTCTACCTACCTCACAACATTCTTACCATAGTGTTCCTTTTACCTATTCCAACCCTCTTCCAACTATGGTTCCAAGTGTTCCACCAGTTGTGTCTTCCATTCCCGCCGCTTCCTACACTTTTCCTAGTGTTCCTAATGTTTCTATGCCTCCTATTTATTCTAATTATTCCACAATCATTAGTCTGGCTCAAAATGTATCCTCTTTACAACAAAAACTTGAATCCTTAACTCAATCCAAGTTTAGTATTCATACATGTGACATGGGTAGTACTTTATACCTAGACATTATTTGTGCTCCTATCCCTCAGCAAGATAATATGCCTCATCTTGAGAATTACAATGGTAAGGGAGATCCTGGCACTCATGTTAAAATATTTCAAATCCTTTGTAGTGACTATGCTCATGACCATAGGATTTTAGCCAAGTTATTTGCTAGAACTTTTCGTGATAAGTCCTTGTAATGGTATTTTTCCTTGCCTCCTTATTCTATTTATTCTTTTCCAAAACTTGCTAATGCATTTATCTAACAGTTCCAAACCAACATTGGTCCACAAGTATCCTTAACTGATTTGATGCATTGTAAATAAAATACTAAAGAAAAATTGACTAAATTTATTGGTAGATTTAAGCATTTGTATACTCAAATTTCTTATCATGTTCTTGATATTGATATTCAACATATGTTTATTTCAAATTTGCAAAAGGATGTTAGAGATAAGATTATGCTTACTTAATTTACCTCTTTTCAACAACTTTATGCAACACTTCATCATTATCAATTACAAGTGAGTCAATTTGAGAGCAACACTCCAATGGCTCCTGTTTCAGTTGATAAGAGTGATGCTGCTCCTAATCCCAACAAGTTTTAGAAACCTAACAAGTATGTCAAGATAAATAAGTGAGAAAATGCAATTGCTGATCAACTTGTTGTTGCATCTAACACTGCCACTTCTGCATCCACTACTTTTCGTCTGAATCGTACGTTTACTCCTCTTTCTGAATCTTTAAATTCTATTATGAGTAAGTTGTTGAATGCTAATATGATTACTTTTCTTCCTTTTTGAAATATTCTTCCTACTACGATGGCATCCAAATCCTTTGATCCCAAAGCCTTTTGTCAATACCATCGTCAGAATGGCCATGATACTGAGAAGTGTTATTCTCTAAAACATAAGGTTCAAGATTTAATTGATTCTAATGCTTTATCTGTTGATAATTTTGATGGTAGTGGGAACACATATGTCTCTCCTCCTAATCAAAACCTCCAAATATATATGAATCCTTTGCCTACAAATGATACTAATACCATTGTTTAGCCATCTTCTATGGATATTGTTTATGATTCAAAGATGGATGATCTCAATCATATTGTTAACCATGTGGAGCATCTTGTTTTGTCTCAACCTGTATCTCCACCCCAGCCTCAATATCGACCTCCTATTCAAGTTCCTCTGCCTCAACCCCAACTTCAAGTTCCACCTCAACCTAAGCCTAAACCTCAACCTCAACCTAAACCTCAAAAACAACCTAATAATAAAACACCTAGGGAACTCTTGATCACCTTTGATGATTTTGATACTATTAAAGCTCCTGATGGTCCCCTCTACATTTAAGCTATGATTTCTAAGATACCTACGCATGGTTTTCTTGTTTATCCAACATCCTTAGTCAATGTCATTACTGAAGAAAACCTTTTTTCAAAGAACTTACAACATGATTGTTATAATACATCTAATGCGTGGATCCAAACTTGTAATGGTTTTCTCTATCCATCATTTGGTTCTATTAACTTTCCTGTTGAACTTTGTGGTAAAGTTGTGGACACTACCTTCATTGTTGTTGCTACTTCTGATCAGTTTCAAGTTAAGCTTGGTTTGCCTTGGTTGACTTCCATGCATGTCGTTGCTTCTCCTATCCATAAGTGTATTAAGTTCATTCATGATGAAGAAGTGAAAATAATTAATCATAGTTTATATCAACCTTCTAGGCCTAGGGATTGTGCTACCCTTGACTTTTTTTGGCCTTCATTACCTAATTCATGTTCTTCCTGACTTGATAACCTTTTTTCTCATATCAAGTCTATAAACATCGCAAGATTGTTGAGTTAAGCATGCCTCAGATGGATCTTAACCATGGTCTTTTGTGTATGCCTTCCATACCTCCTTTATCCATTGCTTCTAGTTTTGTTAATCAAGCTCCTAATGTTTCTTTTCAGCCTATTGAGAATCCTACTAATCCTCCTATAGAACCTGTGAAGGAATCAGTTGTTGTTCCTCCTAGTTCTCAATATATTTCAAACAAGACAAAACGTAACCGATCTTCCAATGAACATCGTAAGAAGTGCCAGGCTTAAGCTAAGGCCCATGCCTCTGTTCTTCAAAGTTCTTTACCTTCTTTTGACCAGCCTGTTCCTGATGTGTTGGAAGAAGTTAATGTTAATAATGATGTTAAGATGAATGATTATGATAATTCTATTCGCATATTAGATTCTATTTCGATTAATCTTGATGAAGAAGATACTCTTGATGATTCTATTGATGCTAATGATGAATATGAGACTATTGATATTGATACTGATTTATCTAATATGATTTTAACACAATTGATAATTACACATAGTATCAAACATCTTGATTCTCAAGAGGATCATTGTTTGGAACTGGCTATTATTCCTATTGTGTTAGATATAGTCCCTCTTACAAGTTTTCCACCTTCCCTAAATGATATAGATCGAGATGGGGAGAGTAGGCGATGTTCTTGATTGGCTTGTCCTCCATGGTAGCCTTTTATGTGTTTTCCTGTTGTATTGTGCTTCTCTCGTACTGTGGTTGCTAAATGTTTGTTAGATTATTTTATACGACCCTTGTTACTTTGTTGGTGCAAGGTGATAAAGGAATCAAACCTATTGTAATATTCCTCTATATTCCTCTATATTCTTCTTTATGTTTTTTTTCAAGTTATGTTGTACCTATGCTATTGTTCATAAATTTTTTCCTTGTGTGGTCCGCTTGGATTTGTGACATGGTAGCACTGATTCTTTTTGGTCTCCATGTTGTGGTCTGAAAAGAATCTTCTTCATAACTCTTGTGTTTTCTTTCCTCCATTGTC
>MU213459.1:151413-181767 GCA_018584345.1 Thuja plicata
GCTTGTCTGATCAGTTCCTTTTATGTGTCGATGCTTTAACCTCTTGTAAAGAAATATAACAATCTAATCTGTATTCTGAATGCTTCAACATAAACATCTATATTATCAACATATGATAAATATAGCTCTATTGCATCAACATTCTGCTCTGCTTTTCAATCTCTAGATTTCGCAACTCTTCTCATTACAAATGACCTTCTATAAGTACATACACCAAGTATGAGATGATGGGACCTGTAGGAAAACTCTTCTTAACATCCTTGTTGGCTCTACTAAGTGCGCAAGTATAATTACAACCGCGCAAGTACTAACTAAATAGAAGCGTCACTTCACTGAGTCGGCTTCATCAATTTAACCATAACTTTGCAATCTTCTTGAAACACGTTTTGCGCATTTAGATTAATATCAAAAACTCATAATGCATCATGAATATACACACGCATATCCTGAAGATAGGCACAACTCGATCAACACGTTACATACGTCGGCCTTAAACCGTTATTCCTCCAGAACTCTAACCGTCAATAACAAAATTACATATCTTTACTGAAATATCATATCTAAGTTTGCGTGTATGAACATAGCATAGTAAACATGTCAACAACATGTATCTATCCATGCTGGTCTTCATGTCATCATATGGATAAGTACATACAGAAGTACTGCTGTGTATTATATGTTGTCATCAATGACAAACATACAATCATTCAACTGTTCAGAATCAAATCTCCAACACAAATATCAAAACAAATAAAAACAATCACTGCTTTACCTGTTCATATGTCGGCTCAACTGATTTAAATATTCTTTTGACCATAAGAAATTTTACCTATTTGCACAATAAGAATCTTTTACCATGTCGCCCATGTTCTAACTGTTCTTTATGAAAATTGTCACTTAGAAGTGTATAACTTCTTCATGCCAAAATATATTGCCATGAAATTATGGGATTAGCAAAAATATACCTTAATTATAATTCCCTTAAATGCGTATAACAAAATACTAAGATGATAGCTTGCATGGATCCAATAATTGTCTGCATTGTATGTTATGTTTTCTGTACTTAACCAAAAATTGATTTGTCACTTGATTTGATCTCCTGATGAATTGTGCCTATGAAAATGATGATTTTACATGATTTTTTTTCCATAAATGACCACACTTTATTCATCTGACCATGTCTCTTTCTATCTTTCCAACAATATCTCCATTTGGCATTGATGGCAACACTTAGTGAAAAATTGTCTAAGTGTCCTACTTCAACTTCAGATAGATATAGCTATCTAAAAAAATTACTCAAGATCCCCCTTAGATATATCTATCTACATTTTCCACTAATAAACTCCCCCTTTGAAATCAATGGAAAAGGGTTTAGCCATTATGTCAATACATTTACCCAAAAAAAAATTCACTAAAAACTTCAAAAATATATGGTTGTCGCATATATATAAACAAAATTTTGAACTATCTTACAACATTGAAAAAATATTTGCACAGATGGTCTTCAATAATTTCAAATTTGTGTCCCATCCTTTCCTCAAACTTCTCTAAATAGACACATGTGCATGAAAAAGTAAGCAATTTCCTCTGCCTTCACCAATTTAACTAGTTTTTAGGCTTGTATGGATTCTTGAGCCTCCTTCAAAGCACAAAAAAAAGTGGAGTTTTGGAGCAAGTAGATTTCTTAGATCACTCACTTTTCCAATCATCTTGTCCTTGTCCATCTCCATACTTGTCATTTTTTCAAGAAAAGGCACAACTTGACCCTCAATAGATGATGTGAACGCTTGCATATGATCAAAATTTTCTTTAGTATGTTCTATCTATTGTGTACACTCTTGTATTTTCCTTTCAAAATCTGCCACAAACTTATTTACATACAAACATGATCTATAAACATTTTTACCTTCAATGATAGACTCTATTGTCTTATGAATATGTGTGCTTAAGATCATCTTATCATAAGCAACTATTTTCTTCAGTTTCTCAAATCTCTTCTCATCAAATTCCTTCCTCACTTTGATTTCTGCAGACTTAGCAAAGGACTCAAACTGAGTTTTTAACTCACCAAGTAGTTTTTGAAATTGTAGGTAAGGACTATCTACAACATTCCTTGAATGTGTATGGATAATCTTCTCTAAAGTATCTATCACCTCCATCATTATCTTGTTATCCTCTAGGTGAGTCCTCAACATCTCTTTTATTTGTACCTCAACAAATTGTTCAAATGTGAATTTTTGGACTGGGAAGAGTGTTGATAAAGCAATTGGTCCTTGGGGTACCTCAGTGTTAATGCTAATTGTGTCCAACCCCTTGAATAAATTTTGCAGTGTCTCTCGCCTGCACTATCCTTTTTTGTGTGTCGACACTTTCATTTTTTATTTTTTCTCTAGTACTTGGGCATTATTTAGACATCGAAAGCATTTTTTCTAGAGGATGAGGTACTTCTACAAATTCAGCTGGTCTATGTTCAACCCCCCCTCCTGTATCAATGTCTGCTCCCTTTTCTCTTTCTTCCTTCTCTTTCTCTATCTTCTATTCTTCTTGTGCAGTTTCTTTTTCAGCTTTGTCTTCCTTTTCTCATTCATTACATGTTCTGTCCTCGGGAATTTCCATTGTTGTATTGGTAGAATCATCTTGAGTGTCCTCTACATCATTTGTAACTTATGTCATTGGAATGTTATGGATATCTATGACATATGTTGCTGCAATTGTGACTTTTTCAACTTGTGCAATACTAGTTTCAAGTTGTTATTGTTGCACACTCCTTATTCTAGGTGGAGAGGGTTACACGCCTCTTGTTTTTTCTAGTGTAACTTGCACATCACTTATCTTTACTTGGATTTCCTATGAAATGGTGGTTTTATCTTGTTTCTTCCACGTACTTGGGAAACTTGAGGGACTTGCTCCCTGCTTATCAGATATAGTTTCATAAACATCCATTTCAAGATACTTCTTTATGATTTTCTCTATTTCCTCAATGAGTCCACCAGTATCTCCAAGAATTAATCTATGCATCCTTCCTTTTCTTCTAAAATTAGGTGCAGACACCTTTAGGATCTTATGTATTTCTTCATCAATTATATCATGACAAATATCAACAATAGCTTCATTTCGCAATCTTCTCTCTTATTCAATTGCATAAAAATTTCTTGCATCTATAATGCTAAAGAAACTTTGAGCGACTTTTGAATCAATCTCAATTACTACCTTCTTGAATCTTATCAGATACCTAATCACCACCTCTTCAATCTTTCTCTTTCCATCATTATCAAACTTATCATAAAACTTAGATATTAACTTCAATGTACCTTCTAATGAAATACTCTTAACAAAAACATCTACTGACATAACATGATCATCAAATGAAAACTTGGTTTCTTTACTTACTTGGTATGGATCATCACTTGTTGGTTTGTCTTGTGATGACTGTGATGAAGTTGAATTCTTATGTCTCTTTAATGTCTTCACTACTTCATCAGACACAGTGGCCTCATCATCAATATCTTTAATGATAACTTCATATTTCTTTTCCCCAGTCTTCTTCTCATATTTCTTATGCCGTATTGATCTTCTTTTCTTAGTAGACCTTCTCTCTAATGTCTTATTTTCTTCCTTATTCTTTACTTTTTTTTCCTTCTTCTCAATAGGTTTCTTCCCCTCTACATTTCTCTTAACCTCTCTAGTAGGTGGTGTTTTTTTTGTTTTCTTGATAGGTAGAGAAGGTCTTTCTTGTTTCACACCTGTGCTCCTTATTTGTCTAGATGTAGAGAGTGGAGTGTCAAAAATTACACCTCCTATTGCCACTGGTTTCTCCGCAGTGCCATGTACAACCTTTGACTAAGCTACCTTGAGTTGTCTAGGAGTAAATCATGGAACTCTAACTTCTTCTTCCACCATTTTTCTCACTTTTCTTATTATTGATGGCGCTCGAAATGTTGCACGCAAATTAAGACTCTTCTCCTTATAGGTGCCAAATCTCTCCATAGTCTTATCTCTTGGTGACTTCAAAAAATATTTTACATACAATAATAGGAGTTCTTCACTCACTTCATAACCCATTGGTAGCATCCATGAAGTTCTAGGCTCTACAACTTTCATTAAGCATTGATTTGTGTCTACCATAAAACATATTGTTTCCTCATATATTTCTACTACAGATTGAGGAATTTTATCCCTAGAACACATCATGCTTTGGAAATTTTTTATATATCCCCATATTAACCCAATTCTAGTGTTCTTATTCATCCTATGCATCAAAATTTCTATCCATTCTACAATTGGTTTGTGAGTGGGCCAATGAATTGTATCACCTCCAGGAAATACTTTCATCAAGTACAAGAACAAATAGAAAATCAAAGTACCATACCTAAACACATTTTTCTTATCCATCTTTATCCTTTCAAGATTTTCTATCAATTGTAATCCCATTGCTTCACATGGATCAAACTCTTTCCCTTCCTTTAGCATCTCATATGTTGTATATATTGCTGACATAGGCACAAAATTTGTCCTAATGACATGATAGACCTTGTAACCTATGATTATGGAAGAAAAATTGACATCATATTCTATTATATCAATGACTAAAATTCCCCTCTTGTCTTATATAGACCCAGTAGCATTCTGAACTACATCATTCTTTATTACCTTCATCGTTGGCACTTCTCATTTCGTCCATACTCCAGTTATAGCTTGAATAGATTCTTTTATAATCTTAATGGGTTGTGCATCATTCAACCACATGAATTCACTATGAATTCTCCTTAACACATATTTTATCTAGTCTACAACTCGAATCCATGGAAACCTAGCGAATTGATCAAATTTCTTCACTGCGAGGGTTTCAAATACAGATTTTACTCGATAATTGTTGTTGTAGTCAACCAAATTTTCAATGAATAGGTTCTTGATGTCATCTGCACCTAGGTCATCAATTGGACAATGTATGTAATCCCTAGTGTCTTCGTATATGAATGCCTCTTGAATTCATACCTAGCTCTTTCTTTAACCTCAACAACTCGTGGAGTTTCTATTTCAAAATAAAATATTGCAGAAAGTAACATGTACAAATACCTTTTGATGAAAGTAGGGTTTCGCCGTGAGATGTTTGATCAAATCTTTGCTTGCTTAAATTTTTCCCCAAATTGCCTTCTGAGCTCTTCAAATTCATTCTCATGGATGTAGTGTGGAAAATGAGACAAATTTTTCTTTTGTATCATTTGTCACCTAATTTTAATTTGCAATAAATGCATGTGTACTTAATTTCTTTGAAAACCCTTAACTCACTGTTTGCAACACATAATTCAGTTGCGTAACTACAAATCTAAATGAAATTTTTATGTTCCAATTTATATAGCTTCATTTAGATCTCCATCAACTTATCCATGCCTAAAAAATTTAGGCATCATCCATTTTAAGGGGCCCAAAAAATTGCCTCCATCTGCCCCCCTAGGCCAAAGGCCTATCTTCAATTGATTGTTGAATTGGCAACCTCAAAATCCAAATGAGTATCCTTTTTGCATCTTTCTTCACCTATATATGCTTCATCTACTTGTGCACTTCCTCAACATCAATATTTTTCTTACCTATGTCATCTTTTGGCTTGATCTTGTCCTTGTTTGTTGCATACTAGTTATTGTTATTAGTGATATATCTGTAATACTTAGCTAGATGTCCAGATTTGTTACACTTGAAACAAAAAAACTTTCTTTGACCTTGATTGACCATCATATTTATCCTATTTGCACAATTTATTGCAATATGACCAAATCCATTACATGCATAGCATATAACCTTGTCTTTGTTAGTGACATACCTATTCATATTGCTCCTGCATTCACTTTCCCTATGACCATGACTAAACAATTTGTAGCATTAACCAAAAAAGGACATTTGATTGTGATACACCATATTTCTACTATGCATAGCTAAATGTCCTGACTTATTATAGTTAAATCACTTACCACCATTCATTTGAGCATTGGGATGACTTGTAGGTGTCCTTTTGATTTCCTTTGTGTCAGATCTAAGACTTCCTTTCCCTGACTTTGAGCTTTCACCCTTTTCAAATCCAAGTCCACTCTTTTCCCTGCCGCTCCTCTGATTTTCAAGTAGTGAATCAAGCCTTGTGGTACTAATACTGAACTTTTCTTTGTAGTCATTCAAAATTAAAAATTCATCTCTGAGTTCATCTTCAACATATTTTGCCTCTTGCAAACTATCCATAAGCCCACTGCATTCCATTGCATCTTCTCACATTCATCAGATATCTCCTTTAGGGTTTGGCTTAGGGTAACTTTATTCTTCTTCTTTTCTTCAATTTCCTTGGTGAATCTTGTTATCATTGCTTCCATTTCATTCTTCATGGTTTCATTTTCTTTCTTGTGTCTTTCACATTATTTAGTCTTGTCCTTCAAGTTTTGACTCATTTGTTCATCATCCGAGATTTGAGTTACATTTTGATGTAGCTGATCACACAATTCTCTTTTCTTGACTATGGCTTGTTTCCATTGTCATTTTAGTGACTTGATGAAGATCTCAGTCTCCCTTAGCTCCCTTTACAATTTTTCAAATTCAACATTAGATTGGTCTAGGTCATTCAAAGCAACAATGAGTTGTTCTTGCAAACCTGATTCCATATTTCCTTCCTAGATCTCTATTATGTTGTTAGGATTCCTCAAAAGGGTCTGGCTCTGATACTAATTGTTGGAAGGAGTGGACACAAAGAGGGGGGGGGGGGTGAATCAATGTTCTAATAATTTTAACTTTATTGAACCAATTTTCTAGTACCCTTCAGCTTAAATTGAAAAGTAGAATGCAATCTAACATAGAGATATTGTTCCTTCCATATCATTCAAAGTGCTCACCTCTTGTAGACTTAGTATTGATTTTGCATCACTTACATTTTGTTGCATGAGATCCATGGTAGGAGATAGATAGGTCTACAACTCTATGAGTGATAATATTATGTTATATTGCTCTGCTTGAAACATCTTCATGTTGTATGAAATCATTTTAACCTTAGCAGTGTATGCTGAAACTGAACTAGTTAGAGGATCAAACTTTGTAACCAAATCATCAATTTCCTATTTAGCTTCCTCTTTCTTATTCTCCAAATCATGTGTAAAGGATGTACAACCTTTGAAACATTTACAAGCATCTTTCCTGATTCCTGTAGAATTTCCTTCACTTTATTCACTAGTACTACAAGTGACTCTTTTTCTACTGATATGACCTCTTTCAACTTGTCATCTTGATGCTTCTCGTATTCTTTCATTTCTAACTCCATAGGTGCATTCTCCAAGTTAGGTACTCGATCAGAAACAACCTTGACCAATATACCCAATTGATCAATAGGATTATCTTGATTGTCATATCCCACATTAGGTACTAAATTCCTAATGATGTTTCTAGCTCCTTTTAGTATTCTGGACTTCTTTTTCTTTCCCTTCTTCTTTCTCCCTGAGTTTATCAAACATTTTAAATAGCTCTTTTGGGTTCATCTAAGTAATATCAATAGTTGTTTGAATTTCTTCATCTTCAAAGTCTTCTTCATTTTCTTCAGAACTAGTTGGATTCTTTGTTTTTCTCTTCTTCATTGTGCTACCTTCATCGGTTAGATTAAGTTCCCTCTTTAATGAAAGTATATCCTCATCATCCTTATGACCCGTCTCTTCCTCCACAATTTGTTCTTTCGGTGCTTCAACATCAGTTTGAGTTTAAATGTTCTGTGTCTACTCTAGGATATCAAAGATAACATTATCTATGACATCATTAATCTCTTCAGTTGTTCTCGCTTGTGATTTTCTTTCATCTTCAACTGATTTGACTATAACAACAGTCTCAGACTTCACAAAATTTGTCAATAAATCCACTATCTCATTTCTTACCGATTGTGTATCTCCAAAGAAGATTCTTCTCTCATTTATTCAATTGTTACTCTATCTATTTGGTAGACAATTCAGGTTGTAAAAGTGAAAGTTCATGTTCCATCATTACTCTGTTAATCTTCAAAGCTTCTCTCCATCTTTTGTCAACTGCATTAAACAGTTCTTTAGGTACAACTTTGTATAGTTTACTAGGCGATTTGCAAAAAAGTATGTAAAATTTATACAACAGCATCTTCTATCTTTCTTTTCTCTTCACTGTCACATTTATCAAAGTGAGTCTACACTTCTATCATTTCACCTTGTTCCTTAATGTCTTTAACAATGTTATCAAGAATAAAAATATTGTCACTTTTATTAGTTTCCATAGTAGTGGACTTATTCTTAGACTCAGTTTCAATCTTTTCTTCTTCATTATTTTCTTTACCTCATTTATTACTCTTTGACTCTTTGTAGCCTAATGTCATTTCTTTCTTTCTTTTGTATGTTCTCTAAATAGTCTTGAGTGTCTCCTTTTCTGGCTTTGACTTAATAGGAGTAGTAGAAGTAGATGATGTTTGTCTTAGTACTGAACTCCTTGCAACTCTCTAAGGTGTAATCTCCCCCACTTCAACTTCAGTAACCTTGACTCATGCAACAGATCTACATGCTTCCTTACTCTCCATTTTCTTTCTAAGTTTTATCATCATTTCAAGTGTAATGCCACTCATTTTGGCTACATTTTAAACTTGTTTCCTAATCTTTCTTTGGATTACAAGTTCTCTCAATTCATTGTGAATTTTCAATGATGACTCTTCATAAGTTCCAAACCTAGGTGTTGAAGTAGCAATAGGTTTTGACAATAAAACATCAACATGAATAGTGACTAGATCACCATCAACTTAATAACCCATTGCAGGTATCCAACATGTTCTAGGTTGCAATGCTTGCAACATATACGTATCTGTATCTACTAGAAAACATATATCATTTTTGTACTTCTCAACAATACCAGTTGGGATTCTTTCTCTCAAGTGAATTTTTCTTTGAAAATATTTAAAGCAACCCCACATTACCAAATTAAAATCGCTTCCTTATAAAGTCCTTATGCATTGCTTAATATGCATTACTACCGGTCTATCCTTTGACCATGTAATAGAACCTATTCCAGGAAAATGATTCTGTAGGTAAAAGAGCACACATACCATGAGTGATCCATATTTGAATGATTCCTTCTTGTCTTTATCAGTCTTCTCCATGTTCACTAAGAATTGACTCCTCAACATCTCACAAAGATCATATTTTGCATCTACCTTCACCATCATGTATGCAACATGAATAGCTCCATCGGGTACACTATTCAACCGACTAGACTGATATACTTTTTATCCTATCACCATTGAAGCGAATCTCACTTCCTTGTCAATTATATCCTTGATAGTCATGGCTCGGTAATCCTATTTGTATTTGGTTAAACGAGTAACCAAATTTGCAGCAATAGTTCGTAGAGTAGGTCCTTCACTGGTCACAAAAAATCTAGTAACTCTGTTGATTAACTCCTTTGTAATCTTGTGAGACTTGTCCAACCAAATGAATTGACCATGTACTCTACTCAAAACATATCTTATCCATTCTGGATGAAATTCATCAGGTATCTCAGCTGCATAAGTGAAACCTTTATGAACCAAATGTATACGCTCATCTTTCACCTTCACATCATTGCTCAACTTAAGAAATTCATTATAGATGTCATTAGCTCCAAGTTCTTCCAATTTGCAGTGTATGAATGAACGAATGTCTTTAGTTAACAATACACCATAGGGTATCAAAGATAAGGCACCCATTGGATCATTTTCATTTTCCTTCTTTGGGTGTAACTTAAATACGAGTCTTGGCTTATCAATGATGTCGACCAAAACTAGAGTATCCATAATGTCAATAATCAACAACAATTCCTGTAAATATATATGCAATTCAAGCTATAACCCTGACTTCACCGATTAGTGTACTTCGACAACCGATGGAATTTACTGCGTGAAATCTTAGTCCAAAAACACAAATGGTTATCTCTATGGAATGTAATCAAATGCTCTTCTGTAAAATTCATTAGGATGTAAAGTGATAAAAGAGTTTACTTTCTCATCTTTATAACATTTGAGAATGTTGTCATTAGACATAAAGGTCAAATAGTGCTTTCCACTGACCACAATGGTTAAAACATAACACTCATTATATGCACACAAACACTTTATCTTCATTGACTATCATTAACTCACAAATAGGCATCTCAAAATGCATATGAATCTTAGCTCTCATGAATTTAGGGGATTGGTAAATGATTTGACTATAAGTGCTCCCCCTAAGAAAATAATGTGCTTAGTTCACTGATGGATTCTTCACATTTCCTGGACTTGTGGATTTCTCAGTTAACTCTGACGATTTCAATTCTCCTTTCCTGATCACCCATGCCTTCTTCATATCATTTCTTACTTCATCAGCATTGATAGTTTCCTTTCCTTTGGCATTTTCATCATTGTTCACCGGTTGACCTCTAGTATACATTATTTCTCTACATGACCTAGCAAGATGACCAACCTTGTTACAAACATAAAAAAACCATACCTATTGGATTCAAAGGTCCTACATTGTCTCTGAATGACCTTAATCTATAATTGACAGCCACATGTCCATAGTTGTGACATTTAGAACAAGTAACATCTGACCGGTTACCTTGATTGATAGGTCTCTAACTATCGTAATCATATGACCACTGGTTGTTGATTCTTGCCTTGCACTCATTAGCTCTACGTCCAAACTTGTTGCAATAGTATCAAAATCCATTAAATGTATTAGATCTAGCATTGTAGTTATCAATTCTACTATAGGAGTTTTCTGATATAGCAGTAGAACCTCTAGGTCTAACATTTGGACTAATCAGTTTAAACCAACATACATTAATAGTATGACCTTCCTTATGACAATTAAAACATACTGGTTTATACCTTCTCTTGCGAGTATTCTTTTTACCTTGGGTGTTGATTTTCTTTTTGCATTGATGTCCTTAGTGTCAGAAGATTCACCAACTTCAAAGTTTGAAAAACCTAAAAAAAATTTCTCTCCATTCATCCTTTGCCTTCCAAGTTGTTCATCAATTTTAGCAAAACTCTTTCTAAATTTATCCAACAGATTGTTTGCAACATTTAACTCTTCTTTTAGCTTTTCATTCGCTTTCCTTATTCCCTCATTCTCTCTTTCAACATCCTCTTTATCTTCATCTGTATCATGTAAGTTTTCCTTCAATGTAGCAACCTCTTGCTCCGATTTGAATAGTTGCTCCAACTTTTCTATTAGGGTTTCTTCTTTAACCTTAGGGAATCTTCAATAATTTTCTTGGCATCATCAACAACTCTTCCTTTTTTAAGTTCTTTAACCATCCTTATAGACTGATTTTCAAGCTCTCTTTTCTGATTTGTCACTTCTCTTTTGAGTCGACTATTTTTATCCATTAGATATGCAAGTGTTTCTTATGATTCTTCAGTTAAACTACCTTCAAACAACTGTTCAATATAGTCTTGACTTTCACTCAATTGCTCTGCAAGCTCTCTCATCTTAGCAAGGGAATGCCTCATCTTTTCCTTCAGTTCATTGATAACTTTGCTTTCATCCTCAAGTTGCTTTTCATACTTGTATCTATCCATGTTGACTTATAGGGATCTTTTCCTCAAGCGATTAGGCTTGATATCAAGAGGACCTAAGAGCTCTAATACCAATTGTTGGAAATTTTATGACTGAGAGGGGGGTGAATAAATACAAATAGGCAATGAACAAATTCAACCACCGATCTGATTATCTGCACTAACAATTTCCAAACCACAAAGCATATAACTGAAGTAAACAAATGATAGTAAACAATATCAAGCATCCACAACCTTAACACACATAACACATGTATTTTAATGTGGAAACCCTTTTTAGAGGGAAAAAACCACGACGAGGATGACACCCACAAGCCCAATATTGCAGTAAATGAGTTTTCCCTGTTAGGAGCTACAAATACCCTTTCAGAGGGTTCACCCTGTTAGGAGTGATTAGTACACTGTTAGGAGTACAAACAGATTAGCTATGATCTACCTCGCTAGAGGATCTCAAACCTCAATAAAGAAGCTACCCTGTTAAAGGATTTACAAATAAGAACATGTTAAAGCTCACCCTGTTAGGGGATTTGACCTACTACAACTGTTAGGGAACAACAAGATTGTTGATCTGTAGAATGGAAATGATTGCCTATCAGATCCTTTCAACTCCTTTCCTTCCTGATGCTATATTGATCTCTTCTCCTTCAATTCATGACTACCCAATCTAAACATACGATCACAAACCTAAATCAAACAATTTAGTGCTCCTTATATAGACTGTCATTAGGTCACACAAGACCTAGAACTTTCCACCACAATTGGATCTAAGAATTAACTAACCTCCTCGAAATCAGCATCAACAACATCCAATGTGTCATCCTCAAAATGTATTACCAATATTAAAATTACCATGTCGGCCTCAGATCCACCGCCTTGATCAAATTAACATAAAACTTTGATTGGTGATTAGATAGGTAAACTGCCTTCACACTCAAAACATAATTCAATCAAAACTTGAGATAAATTGTTGCAGTTGGAATCATGGATTCCACATACCATATAAATACTTTATCTTTGAGTGCAACATTTGAATCGTTCCTCAACTCAACCACTACCACAATCTATATTTGATATTGGTCTTCATGAACACCAGTAAATATACATAGTTGATCTTCCCTTTACGGATCATGTACAGTTCTTACCGATCACTGTAATCATGATAACTGAATACATGCCATCAAGGAAAACCAATTGTGCGTCCACTCATGACCGCTCTGCATATCTCCTCCAAAACTATCATAATGCCAACATATCCAAAATTCCCTATCCTTCAAAATTGATTGTCAAATCATGTATACAAGGAAGTGTAAAAATTGATTAGTCAATGTCACTGAACAAAATGAGCATCAATTATATATACCACAACTGATCAATAGTCCTAAAGAACGTACCATCAATCAAGTGAATATCATCAACTGAATCAGAATGATGTCATGTACTACACCATTAATGCAATCAAGTGTATGTCATCAACTGCCATAATGACAAGGATATGAAAGTATGTAACCAATTATCCATTGTGTTTCAAAACTAATGAACATATGATCAAAGCACTGAATGTAACCAAGTAGAATGAATGTTAATAATGCCCGTATTAACCAGTTAGTGTGTTTGGCATCAAGGACAATATGGAGAGGAGTAACAGTTTGGATGTTGTTCTTACTAGTTTTGAATTTTTTTGTAAAAAGTAAAACTCAGTTTTTTATCTTCTTGGTTATGCTTATGATTTGTGAGACTTCGTCTAGCTAAAGGGTATCTACATTTCTAATTTTAGAGGCTAGGTTTTCCCAAGCGCTGAGAGTTTTCCATTATTTTGTATTTATTAAAAGTTTGTTGTGTGCACACAAATTAAGGATTTATGTTTGTCCAATGAGCACAACCCTGGAAGTTGATGGTTTGTGGACTGCCAAAATTTAAATCATATTTTTTTGTTTCTTAATTTGACAATTTTAATATGATCTTAGTCAAACATTTAAGGCATAAGGTTTTCCAACAAATCTTGATGTTAAAACACTCACACAATCGAATGCAGATCTTCATTATTACGACCATAGAGACCTCCTGGCAAGGTTAGGGTTCTGATTGATTCTCTTATTGTTACAATTTATTGGTGATAAAAATAACTACTATTGTCATCTTCATCATTGTGCTAGAAGATAGGGACAATTTTCCTTATAATCTAGATTACTAGAGTCTTCTTTTTAACTTATACTCAAAAAATTTCAAATTTGGAGAGTTGTCATTAAGCAACTATATAGCCCTGTAGTTGATGATCGTCCCAATTATAGTTAAGTGATTCCTTGTATGTATCCTGCAATCATGACATTCCATGATACCACATTTCTTTGATTTATTTTGTTAAAGAGTTCACATACCTTGTCTATGCTTCCACATTTTGCGTACATGTATACCAATGCAGTTGCAACTACAACATCTGATAAAATTTCTTTATCCTTTATGCTTTGATGGATGTCCACACCCTCTTCCAAAACTCCCATTTTGGCACAGGCAGGGAAGATTCTGGCCAAGGTTGTGGAATTTTGCTTTACATCTACCAATTGCATTTGTATGAAAGTTTCTAAAGCCTTTTCAAGGCATGCATTTGTGTGTATCCTATAGTCATTGTAGTCCATAAGACAACATTTCTTTGAGACATTATATTAAACAATTAATGTGCCTTGTCTATCCATCTAGATTTTGCATACATGTCTACCAGAGCATTTCCCAGCATAATGTCTGAAAGAAAATCCCTTCCATTATGCTTTGTTGGATGTCCATACAAATCCCTTCCATTATGCTTTGTTGGATGTCCATACCCTGTTCTAAAGCTCCCATTTTAGCACAAGTAGAGACAATGCTGGAAACAGTTGTAGAATTAGGCTTTACACCTACTAATTGCATTTGCATTTGCTGGAATTAGGCTTTACACCTACTAATTGCATTTGCATTTGCATTTGCTGGAATTAGGCTTTACACCTACCGATTGCATCTTGCCAGGTTTCTTTGCCCTTTGCTTTCAGTCTATCACTTTTATCCTTTTGCTCATCCAGGCCCTTTCAACTGTAATTGACAAAAATCCTTCTTCATTCCTCTTTGATGGGCTCCCATATCTCACTTGTTCCATGTTTTACAAACTATGCATGTGTATCTCTGCATTTGTTCGAAGGTTTCTGAATAGTTTTCAATGAAGTTATTTTCTGCATATCACACATTTTCTCATTCTATGAGAGGAAATCTCTTTCAAACAGCTCATGTGTGTGCTCCTTTACTCCAATTTAGACTGACATTCTTTGAGGCATTTTTCAATCAATTTGCATGAACTTTTACAAAAGAACTTCAACATCTCACACAAATTCACCTCCCTTATGCTTTAATTAGTCAAAGTAATTATGACTGATAAAATGTCCTCTGTCATACTAGGATGGAAACTTGGCACTTCAATGAAACATTTCGATGAAACTTGGCACTTCAATGAAACATTTTCCCACTTTCGAGATGAGTGGAGTTTCATTGATAAAAATGGGTTTCGATGAGACCCATTTTTGTTAGTTCAATGACAATTCCTATATCTGTCGAAGAAACATTCATCACGCCCTGCCAATGAAGCAATACTACTCCTCCTGGTTCATATTGGTATCAATGGGGTTTTGGTGAAACCTTTTTTTATTTCTTGTTGATTATTACCGGATGATTCTGTGTATGTGAATCAAAGGAAAGGGTCCATGGTATATATACCATTTGTATTTCAAAATCCCCCCTTTTAAAATTATTATTAATGACTTAGATGTTACATGTTTGACCATCTTCTCCCAGTAATGTAATCAAAATATTTCTAGAGTGGAAAATCCTTGTAATATCATTTAATTATCAAGTGTTTTTACTAAGCTAAATTAAAATAAATTTTTGAATCCTTGATTTATGATGTCTGTAGGTCCTTGTGTAGATTCGGCTTTAAAATTTTCATTCAGAAATAAGTGCACCTGAATTGCTCTTAAATTTTGACCATAGAAATAAGTGCACCTGAATTGTTCTTAAATTTTGACCATGTTGGTTTTGGATGTGGCTGAGAGGGGAAGATGAAGCGGGTAGTCATTGGTTTTTCACCTTCAACTTTTCTTCCAAATCCCAAAACTCAATAAAGTGTTTTTGAAGCTGCCTTCGAAAAAATATCAAACTTGACCATGAAAGGTTGCCATTGGACAAGTGAATATACTAAGGCATAATGAAAAAGAGTACCAAAATAGTTTGTGTGATCCTACTTCATCTGCAAAATTTTAATTATCAAAACTGGCCCCCTTGAAACCTTGCATAAGCATATAAACTACCTCTGAAAGTACTCTGAGAAAAATATGAAATTCCCAACTGAGAGGTTGTCACTGGAAAGAAGAGTTTGTTAAGGTACTGTGATCAAATGTGCAAAGGGGATTTACCTGAATCCATTTTATGTTAAAGATATTAATCACCCAAGTTGGCTTCTCTAAAACCTTTCTGAAAATACCAATATCAAACCTTACAAATTGCCTTTGGTTTCAACTTTGAAAAACATTATAATTATTGTTTCGAGACCTTGCAGCTTGGCAAAGGTGGATATGAAGGTAGAGAGAATCACATGGATCAGCCTGTTCCTTTTGAAAATCAACTGAATTCGAGATACCGATCCTCAAAGTAGTCCACCCTGAAAAATGTAACACAGTACAAACAACAAATCATAATAATCTACATTCGTTGACTTGGTAAAGATACCAAATGAATGGTTGGGGCTCAGAAAACTTGCATAGGCATTTAGTGTGGTATAGACAATTGTAAGGATCAATTGGTTTAGCTTAAAAGATATTTGGGTGTGAAATATCAATCTCCACAAGAAACCACTTTGATAGACTTTGTAATATGTAAGCAATAATCTAAATAAATTGCAAATGGAATAGGTTTTAGAAAAAATAGCAAATGGGGTCATATGATTCAGAAAATTGGTAAGGGTTTACACTATAATAGAGATAATTAGGATGAACAAATGGTTTAATAGACAATCTTTTAGGTATCGAGATATTGATCTTCAAAAGTAGCCACTTATGCATATTAGTCAGTGTGAACACAATGATTCTCCTTGGGGCACAAAATCTGACTATATTAAAAAATGATCACAAGAATTTGCAGCTTGGCGTATATGTTCATTTATGATATATAAAAGTTCCCACCAAGCCACTTGTCCTGATGATCACCCAATTTTGAAACATAACCCTCTGAAGTTTTTCTCCGAACATAGATACTATGTGTGGTATGATTACCTTTTTCTTAAGAGTGGTACTTCAAATTTTGTAAGAATTTGAAGTCCCAACACATGACTTATCCATGTTAGTAAAAAAGATCCCACTATGTGTCATTTAAGATCATTTTCTTGATGTTTGCTTCTCTCTCATTGTTGGTTTTCCTCTATATAAACCAAGTTGGCCAATGACCATGCAAGAAAGTGTCTCCCCAATCTTCAGAATTAGTCTAAAGAGGATTGTGTTGAAGGTGAATTGGTTCTCAATAAGCTATTCAAGAATAAAATAAAGGTAGTAAAAACAAGGAATAAAACATAATATTTCGAAAAGAAAGTCTTAAAAGAAACATACAATTGAATCATTTAAACTATACTTTTCTTTGAGCGACTCTAATTTTGAGAATGATCCGAATATGGTTTGCAACACATAGTAGTCGCTAATAAACATTTGTATTTTTATGGCCTTGTTATCCACTTGTTTGATTTAATCAATTTTGTGACCCTTATTTTGTAGCCTAAGTTTGAGCAAGTGGATAGCACAAGGGGTCCAAAACATTTGTGAATTACATGCCTCAACCAACAAACCAACCACTTAGTAATTTTTCGTGTTGTCCATTATGACCAGGTCAAAATTATTAGGTCCTATTTTTATTAAAGGCATATGAGGATGTCAACAATGCATTGTGCATTTGTTACTTTCCCCTCACAACCCATGAGCTTAAAAAAACTTCCTCTTTAGGGGATATTGTGATCAAATTGATGTAGCTTTAGCTTCATTCTATTGAAAGAGAATATATGAGATTAAAGATGATACCAACTAACATTATTGACTCCGCATTTGAGATTCATGTGGTTATTTGGTCATTGATGGTGTTTTTTTGTTATTTGATGCTTCCTATTTGTTGTCTTATGGCTGGATGTTCTTAGATGGTTCAATATGGAAATTGTACAAATTGTTATAGTCTTGTTTCTTTTCGTTGTACATTTGGCATTTGATTCATTTTTTTTCCTTGAGCTTCTCGCCTGATCTCCATAACAATTAACTCCCGCTTTAAAATCTGGAGTTACACATTGCAATTATTATGTTTTCCTTGAAGTCTTATGTCTGCCAAGTGCTTTTGTTATGCTTAGTTTTTTAAATTTTCTATTGATAATGGTAAGAATAACTACAGCGAGTCAATAGTTATCTGTGTGCTTAGTTTTTCTAGATATTTGAGATTTTGCATGTTCTGGAGAAAAATGAAAAAATCTGAAGTGTTTGAAGGTATTCGTAGCTCTATATTAGTTATGTCTTGATCTTTCTGTGAGCTGTGTGCATAGACACCTACAATAGGTGTAGTAAAATTTTGTAAGGTAGAAGCATGGTTGAGGAATTTTGAGTGATTTTGCAACCCTATATGGACCATGTAGAAAACTATTTTGGATGAATTCTTGATGTTTTAGGTTGTTAGTGATTTTGATAGATTTTTAATGGTGATCTTTGATTGGTAAATTTTGATCTCGATTATTTCATAGACTTAGTTAATATTTGATCTCAGACTTAGACAACTATTTCTTGACTGCCCTCTTAAAATTTTTGATAAATGTAGTGACCTTGAAGTGTTATTCAACAATGCTATCACTATTTCTTGCATTCTCATAGGGAGTTTTCCATATCCTTGTTGTGTTTCAACATTTATCAACTTTCAAGAATATTTTCATAGTTTTAATCCATGTCTAATGTTGCTCTTAGGCTTTGATGGAGTTTGAATAACAATATTTACATTAATATAGTAGTGACCACATACATTTAGCAATGACCTTTATAGATTGTGCTTAATGTTTAACCATCATTCATTTACACCTTATTGTACATCATGTTCTCATAGTACAATGGTTTTTTGACAATGAACAAACTTACATCTTGGAACTGATATAAGGCTATAGACATTATAACCTTGAACTATCACATCAATCCATGATAACTTGAGGGACATTTCTATTTTCCTTTTGAAATCATACCTCACTGTCTTAATGGATTGCTTGGTCAGTGAGATTATTTATGACTGTCACGGTCAACTTTTTTACCTTGAATGAACTTACGTTTCATGCTCTTATCATTGTTTCTACTACATTTTTTGTGGTATTATTGACAATCTTTATCATTGTTTTCAATAATTTTGTCTTTGTCTGGTCTCCCTTGATGACTGGTCCATTCATGCTATCACTATCATTGATGGATTATTAATATTGTCTCTATCTCTAAATCCTTTTGGGTTGTTAGACTCTCCCTTCAACATAAGAGTGTTGTGGTCATTGAGATTCAAGACACTTTATAGCCACAAACATTTTTCTCTCCTCGAGGTAAGCACGCTCATGTTAATATATTGGATGAAGCTACAAGTAAACTAGCTCCACTCAGCAACATAAGAATTTAAAACTTGGAATAATAGATTAATTGATATCCAAAATTGCTACTCTTAGTTTTGTCTCCCTTGATTACACAAATGAAGGTCTTGCTTTTTTTGTGCCACAACCTTATCATGATAAGGGGGATAAGCCACATGTAATGGATTTTCAAATGGCATAAGGGGGATAAGCTAAATTAATGACTAAATTAATGAATAAACATATGAATAAATAAATTACTACCATGACTAAATTAACGGCTAAATTAATGACTAAATCAATGACCAAAACACGTGACTATTTAAATGACCAGTAATAAATTACTAATAGTCACGTAACTAAGTTTAGTCATTTATATGCAATTTTTAGTAGTTTATTTAGTCACATATTGTTGTTTTTGTACTAGTGCATTTAGGAGAACTTCTTCTTCCTCAATTTTGTCCCCTCTTACCTCTTCTTCCTCTAGCATTTCAATGCAATACATCTCATCCTTTGAAATAGAAGTGTGGGATGGTTCAAACTTTAATACAACTTCATTTTCTATGTGGGCAGTATGTATGGGTTTAGACAACACTTTGACATTTTCTCTATGTTTAGTTCTTAGAATCAAGAGCAACTAGTTGAGAGACATATAACCTCTTATTTTTGCAAAAAAAAATATTGATAAACAAATGCCAAATACAATGAGAATTTCAATTACAACAATTTATTGTGGAATAGTAATATTTGGACAGGAAAACAAGGCCAAAGGAAGGTCTCTTATTACACCTATAGATTGGACCTTCTTTCTATCTAATTACATAATTCTCATATGAAAAGGTTTATATTCTACTACTTGTTTAGGAATAATAGTACTACTTTCCTAGTAATATATCATTGAATCACGTAATAATTTATCCCCTAGTATCAAGGTCAAAAACAAGGGCATTGGTTTGGACCTACCAGTTTATCCTTCTTTTGGATTACCACTGGAGTTGACCAATGTTGTTGACTATTGAACTTGTGCAATTTTTTTTAATCTAGTGATTGGCATTTTTCCTTTGATTTGTGCCTATTTTGCAGAAACTTCAACTCTCACTTGCTTGTCTCGGCCTTCTAGAGCTTCTTTCAATAATTGCTTCTATTTTGGGATTAGCCAATATATCCAACATGGATATATTTGTAGGATATTTCTTCAGTTTCTCGACCATATTCAGTTTCACATTAGGTGGAACGTTGAGATCTTTATATCTATAGAGGTTGAAACCTCATGGATTTTGGAAAGGCTGAGTTGGGATGCCAAAAATAGGAGGTTTTATCGGCCTCAACCCTCAAATGTTATACTTGGGATACTTTACTTTGATAGTTTGGAGGGAATACCTATCTGGTAAGTCTTATCTTTGAACATGTATTGTAATCAAACTACACTTGTGGCATTTATGAAGTTAATGCATTATTAGTGAAGACAACATCATCATCAACTATCAAAGAGAATAGAGCATGATTAAGTGAAATCTCTAATTCTTTTTGTAAAGACGTTCCCTACATCTGAGCTATCAGAAAGGAATTTTATATTCTTAGATAAGAATAATTGTAACCTCTGACCTATGGTAAGATTCCCTGGCTCCTCTATTCTACCACCTTTTATTGTAGATTTCATCTTGGGAAGTTTTGGGGCACGCAGACATCATTACCTGGGAAACACCATTCATCTAAATCTTATGAAAAGTTATTTTGAGTGGATACCAAGTCTTGATTTGGGTTATTTATGAAAAATTAGAGTGAGGAAGGAACAACAACTATTTATTTAGAAGGTTGTGTCTGAACGTTAGCTCTATTTGCTCCTTAATACTAATTTGGCTTATATGGTGGCCTTGCATTTTGATGATTCTGGTAATTGGATCTTTGAGGCATAGACTATTGTCTTTTGATATTAATCATATTGTTTGAGAATGTTCTTAGAAAATTCTTCATATCATTCATTTCTTCCGATATAAAAGAGGATGAAAATTAAGAGTTTTAAGCATTTGGGTACATATACATGGACTGGGGAGGTGTAGAAGTTCTCGGTGAGGCTTCATTTTGGTTTTGAACTTGGGCACACATGTTGGGAAAATGTGTCTCAACCTTGTAGTTACATATGGCGGCTATTTTTAGTAAGTCATTTGTTTGAGCACAAATTTTTTCCAATTGCTTTTATGGAGGTTCATTTCAGATATATAAGCATGTCGGTAAAGTTTTGTGGAAAGATCATATGTTGTGAAGATATCAATTTTTTTGGTTTTTTGACGGGGTTGTATGAAAAATTCAAACTCAATTTTGAAGCCCATAGAGGCTCCAAATTGGTTCAAAAATTTTCTAGAACAATGGTTTTTGTCCAAGTTGTAGAGCGCGTCGAGAGGTTTCTAAAAAGTAGTTATAATAGAAAATCAGGTACACGGCTCAAAAGATATGGACTCTGGAAGTTGGGTCTCCTGAAATAGGAAATATAAAAAATGTATCAAACATGTAAATGAGTTGTAAAAGTGATGAACTGTTAGAATGTGAATTTGATGCTTTCAAATGGTGTTGTCATTAATGATTTTCATTGATGTCAACATACTCATATCTCAACTTTTGATTGTATCAGTTACTATGATTGGCATGGTATCATATTGATTGTTGTGTATAGATAGATTTTTGTATCTGTTGGAGTATCTGGCATATCGGTTGAAGTTCTTGGGGTGTTAACCAATGGCCTTTGGTCTCTGGAATCTACATCATGGTAGATCGTATGCTCGATCCTATGTGAATGTATTTTTGGTCCCAGCTATGGTGATTGTAACGTGATGATCATAACCATTGGTATTATTTTCCTTGAAGGATGTGTTGTGTAGCGTGACATGTTGTATTAGTTGAGGTGGTCCTCATTTCATTCCTTCCCACCACGATAATGTTGTTGGTGTGACATATTTCAAATTGCATGGTTGACCTTGTGGATATCATGATGTTGTATAAGTAAGGCACGGACATAATTTAGTAGGTATGCACATGAATGTACAAGTGTATGTATGTGTGGCATATCTGTGGAGCATATGCGAAGAGACTACAAATTAATGTGAAGGAGATCTGTGTTTATGCGCAATAGTGTGTAGATCTTAGAGGTGGATTCTATTCATTTTCATATCTTCTGGCAATGAGCCCTTATGTATTGGCAGCGAGCCAAACGACAATGAGCCTTCTTGCAGTGAGCATTTCTAGCAGTGAGCCTTTGTATCAAATCACCTTTTGGTGTCACCCTAATAGGTGGTTTTAAATTTCATGTGAATTAATTTCTCTTTGGTTTTACCCATCTTGGAGTTTCCATGTAAAATATGGTGCTCTCTATTTCGGTGTTCCTATGTATTTCATGTTTATATTTTCTGTGGATGTTTAATGTGCTAAACCAACAAATCTTAATTTATTATTGGAATTGTTTAAGTGTTAACCGATAGAGATAAAGTTTTGTAAATTGTTGTGGGAATAACTGATTCACCCCCCTCTAAGCTATTCGACCTATTCAACAATTGGTATCAGAACTTGGTTCCTCAGTGAAGAGCTTAACTACTTGAGGCAGACCCGATGGTACACAAATTGACTATTCCTATGTTTGATGGATCAGACTATAATTCATGGAAAGATCAGATGAAAGGATACCTAGTATCAATTGGTTACAAGACATGGAAGCATGTAGAGTCAAAGTATGTTCCTCTGCAGAATGGGTTGACTACACCTGGTGAAATTGAGGAATATGTGGAAAATGAAAAGGCGAGGTATGTTGGATGATATCAGTTTTGGGTACTGATCATGCTGTTGATATTCATGTTTTGTCACTGATGTCAACATATCTTTCTGTGGAGACAACATGCTGGTTACTTGAATGGAAGAAGTGTATGGATGATTATGAATGATTGAAGTTGGATATATGAAGAAGGATGTGTGTTGACCTTATTCCTATGGTTGCTTGGATTTATATTGCGTATTACAGATGTTACAGTTGATTTGGTGAAGACTGGTTTCTGGACTGTAAACTGTGATTCTTGACAGAGCAGGTCTCTGTGTTTTGGGTATATCTTACTGACGAAGATATTTTAGATGAAGTGAGCTTACTAGTGGACAACTAACATACTTTGGAATAATGGGTTGAGTTCGATTGTTGTGTGTTTACTGGTGACGTCAGCTATGGCATGTATTCTAGAGGAGACCTATTTTGGTGGCCAACTTCAGATATGTAGCGTGTAAAATGTATTGTGAGCATGGATTACAGATCTGGGAGTATATGTGATGGATTGTAATTGATGTTTACTTGTTATAGGTACTGTGTGTATCTTAGAAAGGGGTTATATAATTATTTGTATGATGGAAATCCTTAATTGGCCGACCTAACGAATTATTGTAAAGGGGTATATAAGAGTGATATTTTATTTTGGAAAGATGTGGTAGAGATTTTAAAGGCAGAGAATTGTGGAAGCTTCGAGGCTTGTTAACTGCTGGATGTAGAGAAGAGTTAATGATTGTTATACTTCATTGGGACTGACCAAGCAAAGATAGTTGCTATCAGACAGTTCACTGGATTGTATATTCTCTATATACACTTGTTCGGATTGTGAATCCTTGAGGGTGGCTTTAACCTTCTTTGGGTAGTGTGCCTGGGCAGTGAGCCTACTACTTTTATTGACTCCTAATAGGCTCTGTCTCCTAACAGGGACTATGTACTTTAATGTTGTAATAAGCTCCTAATAGGGATAAATCTTTTAATAGGGATACTATACTCTCAGTACATTATTTGTGGGTGCTAATTCTCACCAGGGTTTTACCTTTAACAGGGTTTCCTCGACAACAAGTATTGTGCTATTGTGTTGGCATTTACTGTGTTATCATTTACATTGCGGTTTTGGTTTACAAAGTTTAAAGTTTAATAATCTATATCACAATTTATTCACCCCCCCTCCCTCTTAGTTATCTTGTGGAATTTTATTCCTAACAATTGGTATCAGATCTACTGGTCCTTAGAGAGAAAGATTAACATATTGAGGTGATCCTGAAGATGACTTACTATAGGAAGGATAGTCTGAAATTTGATCCTGAAAAATTTGACAGTTGGAAGAACAAGATGAGAACACATTTTCTATGTTTGGGGATTGACTACTGGATGAGCACAAAGAAGAGTGAAAAGATAGTGACTGAGGATGAATTGGAGAAGGCTAGTGAAGATGAAAATAAGCTATTTTCATGTAATATGGTTGCAAGGGAATCTCTAATCAGCGCACTTTCTGAAGGTGAATTCATAGAAGTAAAAGACTTGGATTCTACACATGAGATATGGACAAGATTAGAAGCATTGTATATTCGAGGTAAGTTTACTAAATAGGCAAAGCTATAGAACTGGAAGACAAAAATGGAATCAATGAAGATGAGAGAAGATGAGAACATTATGTCATATGCACAAAGAATTACCGAAGTGGTTACTGGCATCAGAAACTCTAGAGGCACTTATAGTGAGGAAGAAGTAATTGTGAAGATAATCAGATCTTTGACACCTATCTACAAAACCAAAGTACAAGCTATATAGGAGATTATACCTTTGACATCAAACTTTACTAGAGAGATGTTGATTGGAAAGCTAACTACTTTTGAGGCCGCAGAATTGGGAGATTCTTTACCTAAGGTTGAGTCATCATTCAAGGTGACCATGCATAAAAACAAGAAGACCTTATCTGGAAATAAAAGCACCAGTAATGGTGACTTGAGAGAAGAGATTTGAGATTATGTTGATGAATGGGAACAGATACATGAGGAAGAAAGAAAGCTAGATGAAGTGGTGGCACTGATTTCTAGAAGAGAAAAGAGAGGTAAGGGTAAATTTGAAGGCAAATTACCTTTGAAATGATTTTCATGTAACAATATTGGTCATTTTGAATCTAGATGTCCTAGAAGGGTTCCTAAGCACAAACCTAAGTTCTACAAATCAAAGTATTCTAAAGATAAGGAATTTTATTATGCTAGTGAGGGTATTTCTCATGGTGATGGTGATTATGATGAAATTGGATTTATTTCTATAAAGGATGATGACCTATACATGAGGAAAAATCCTTAGTATCTTGTGTTGAAAATAAATATGAATGGGTTATAGATAGTGGTTTTTCACATCATATGACTGGAGATAAAAATAAGTTTGTGAGTGTGAAAAGACATGATGGTGGTGTTGTCAAATTTGGTGACAATACTCCTAAAATTATCATTGGAGTAGGATCTATTTCTCTGTATGGTAGGAAAAATACTGAAAATGTATTACTTGTTGATGGACTTAAGCATAATTTGTTGAGCGTTGGACAGTTAGTGGACAATGTTTATCAATTGAAATTCATTGATGGGAAATTCTCTGTCAGAACTACATCAGGAGATTTGATCGCATCTGGTATTAAATCTAGAGGTAATGTATTTGAATTGAACAAATGTGAAGCTTCTTATTTTATTGTGAAGGTTGATGACAGTTGGTTATGGCACATAATATTTTTTCATGTTAAATTTGATAACATTGTGAAGGCGAGCATGAAAAATTCAGTAAGAGATCTACCTAAGATTGTGAAGCCATCTAACACTATGTGAAAAGAGTGTGTTATGGGGAAGCGGACTAGAAGCACTTTTAAAAGAAAAGCTTATTCAGAAAAAGGGAAGTTAGATCTGGTGCATACAGATCTGTGTGCTCCTACAAGAAAAAGATCATACTATGGTGAAAGGTACTTTATACTTTTTGTTAATGAGTTTTCTAGGATGATGTGGTTACATATTTGACAGAGAAATCTGAAGCATTTGACAAGTTCAAGTTATTTAAAGTAAAAGTTGAGAATGAATCTGGTTTGAAGATAAAATGTTTGAGATCAGACATAAGTGGTGAGTTTACATCAGAGTTATTTAATTCATACTGTGAAGAGAATGGAATATTCAGACAGACATCTGCACCTAGGACACCGCAACAGAATGGGATAGCAAAGTGAAGAAACATAACTATATTAGATACTGCAAGGACTATGTTGCTAGAAGGAAATGTATCACATGTTCATTGGAGAGAAGTTGTTGGTACTACTATGTACACTTTGAACAAAATTCAGATCAGAGAAGGTACAAGTAAAACTCCTTATGAATTATGGTTTGATCATACACCTACTGTGAAATATTTCAAAATATTTGGTAGTAAATGTTATATCAAGAGAGATGATGAGATAGGAAAGTTTGATGCTACAAGTGATGAAGGAGTTTTTCTTGGTTATTCTACTAAGAGAAAAGCATATAAATGTTACAATATGAGATTGAGGAAGTTGATTGAAAGCACCAATGTGAGGATAGATGAAAATTTTTAGATTCAGGAAAGAATATATGACTATGGTCAGATTACAAAGATGAAAGAGGTTATTGTTGAACCTAAAGAACCTTTGATGATTGAAGATGTAACTGAAGATGAACCGATTAAGGTTACTGAGACTCCAAAGACTCCAAGGTATGTGAAGAAGAACCATCCTGAAGATCAAATAATTGGTGATGTAAGTAAAGTTATGATGACTAGATCTAAAGTTAGAGATGAAATTTGTTTGATTTCTTAAGTTTAACCAAAAACTACTGATGAAGCATGTAGAGATGAGTCTTGGACTAAAGCTATGGAAGAAGAACTTGAACAGATAAAGAAAAAAAAACTTGGGAATTGGTTCCAAGGCCTAAAAACAAAAATGTGAGTGGTACTAAATGGGTTTTTAGAAACAAAATGGATGAGGAAGGAACAGTGGTAAGAAATAAGGCAAGACTAGTATGTAAAGGCTACTCACAACAGGAAGGCATAGACTATGAAGAAACATTTGCTCCTTTTGCTAGATTGGAAGCTGTGAGATTATTTCTTGCTTATGTTGCACATAAATACTTTAATGTTTATCAGATGGATGTGAAGTCAGCATTCTTGAATGATGATCTGGAAGAAGAAGTTTACATTGAGCAACTTGATGGTTTTCCTTTGACAGATGATGAAGACATGGTTTATAAGTTGAAGAAAGCACTGTATGGACTGAAACAAGCATTGAGGGCATGGTATACAAGGCTAGACAAGTACATACTTCATCTTGGTTTTAGGAAAGGTAATGCATATAGTAATTTATACTCAAGAACTGATGAAGATGAAATCTTGATTATAGAAGTTTTTGTTGATGATATCATTTTTGGAGGCAATGATAAGATGAGTAAGAAGTTCTCTAAAGAAATGGAAAATGAATTTGAGATGTCAATGATTGGTGAAATGAATTTTTTCTTGGTTTTCAAATTAATCAGAGTAAGAATGGCATTTTTATATCTCAGACCAAATATCTTAAGGAAATGTTGAATAAATTTGGAGTGGAAGATTGTAAACCTGTTGGAATACCTATGGTGACTGGACACAAATTGATTAGTAATGATGAGACTCAAAGTGTTGTTCAAAAAAAGTATAGATCTATGATTGGTGATCTACAATATCTAACTCACACTAGACAAGATATTACCAATGCAAATGGAATTGTGGCTAGATATCAGGAAAATTCTAAAGAGACACACTTTGCTGCTGTGGAAAGAATTTTCAGATATTTGAAAGGAACAATAGAATATGGATTGTGGTATGAAAAATCATATGATTTTACTTTGTAGGCTTACACTGATGATGATTGGGGAGGTAATGTGGATGACAGGAAGAGTACAAGTGGTGGTGCATTTTTCCTTGGGAAAAGCCTAGTTTCTTGGTTGAGCAAGAAGCAGAACTGTATTGCTCAATCTACTACTGAGTTATAATATGTTGTTGCTGCAATAAATTGCACACAAGTTGTTTGGATGAAACAAATGTTGAAGGACATATTATAGATAATAATTAATTTACTTAATTATTAGTCTATTATACTCTACACTTAAGTTAAACTTAGGCATCTTATAATTCTTTAGGGTTTTCACCTTTAGGATTTCTTGATTCCTTTTATAAGGATTCACCTCTTTGTATTTTACAATTTTTATGAAGATTCTATTGCATTGAGTATTTTTTCTCTCCATTTGTGCACATGATGTTCCCTCTTGTATAGATCTATGATTATTGGCCTCTGTAGCTTTTTCTCCTCTTTTCTATGACAAGGTTTTGCATGCATAGATTCTTGGGAGCTGTGGGTTGCTTATTTGTCAACTCCAACATGGTATCAGAGCTTCAGATCTTCATGCCCCTGTTCATTATTTGAGAGGTTTTGGTTGTGTTCTTCAGATCTATGTTTTCTTAGAGGTTTTTTGTGTGGATCTAGAGGTGAGATTTGTTTCTGGTCACTTTGGGCTCAAACAGACATCATCATTGAGCTTAGAGCGTCCAAAAACCCTAGAATACATATAAACTTTGTCAATTTTGGACAACATTTCATTTCTGAAAAAAAAAAAAATTGGGCCCATAGTCGTACGACCCTAACACGCATCCCGAGGCAAGGAATTTTTTTATTCTTAAAAAAAAAAAGGTGTAGCGATTTTTTTTTGGTTAAAAATAAAAAAAATCAAATCAAAAAGTTAAAACTTTTATGCATTTGTTTTTTTGGAATGAAAAAAAAGTTTTTTTGTAAAAGTTTTTGAAAAAGTTTACTTTGCATGCATACCAAAAAAATGGTACTGGCAGCTACAGCAGGTAGGTACGTCAGGCCTACATACTGACATCATCAGTACATGTGCCTACATCATCATTTTGTGATCAAATTTGACGTTCATGAAACCGTCATTTTCTTTTGGGTGCTTTGTTCTCCGGAGCTGCCTGTGGTTTTTTGGTCGTAGCTTGGTCAAACGGACTCAAAATCAGACATATCATACATCACCAGAAAGCTCTTTCCGAGACCGATCTTGTAGCGGAGGTTTGATTTTCTAATTTTTTCATTTTGATGTCATTTTTAGTTGTCAAAGCCAGATGTCCTATTTTTCCTTCTGGGAGCCATATCTTGCTCATCTGGACACATTTTTGAGCAAACGAGTATCATTGGAAATCTGATTCAGTGTTCTTTGTAGTGGTATGCATCTTTTTTC
Source organism: Thuja plicata (assembly GCA_018584345.1). Taxonomy (NCBI): domain Eukaryota; kingdom Viridiplantae; phylum Streptophyta; class Pinopsida; order Cupressales; family Cupressaceae; genus Thuja; species Thuja plicata. Next base: position 180,678 of record MU213459.1, read on the forward strand.
AAGATTATGCTCCAGGTATATTTTATTTAGTTTTTTGCGATTATGCACTCTAGTAGATTACTTGGTTCTTCAGGTCCTGGGATCTCATTTTTTACATGGGATGACTCATATGTATTTGTGGTTCATATGCATTCAGCTTTCTCACTTCTTGAGCTATGTAGACATCATTTTCTATAATCCTTTTGTAAAGGCACTAAGATAAAGTGCCATATTTTGTATACTTGGGATTTTGCACATCATGTGTCAGTTTGTACTTGCACTGTATTATAAAGTGTCATGGGGGGGTTTGATATCTGGTATTTTTCTAGCAGACCTTTGTCAAGTGAGTGTCCCTTCCATGACATTAGCCTCATGAGTGTGTCGATGACACCTGACTTTATGTGTTGGTACTTTTTGGTATGTGCTTGGTACTTTGAGATGCATCTTTTTTTGGCATTTAGTTTTAGTGTACCTGTCATGCCTCTTCCTTACCATTTAGGGGGGTATCTATTTTTCATTCTCATGCTTCTTGGTTCATTTGAGTGATCTATGTGTTCAATTTTTGTTCCTATGTACTAGGCGGTTGCAGTGGTTGGGTACCTATGCATTGCGGTGAGATGGATCATTTACCATATGGACACTCTTCACTCCTGGTGGGATCCTACCATCTTCGATTGATTAGATCTTTAGGCTTTGGCGTTATGCCATCTGTATCTTTGAATTTTGATGTTTTCCTTTGTTTTCCATCCTGATTCATGTAGATTATAGTCTTCTCTACCTAATCATGTTCATTACAGTGGAGGTTCTTCAGAGATCATCAGTTATTCTTCGACAGTGTTTGTAGTTTCATGCTTCAGAGGTGTTCTACATGTTCATCCTTGTTCCTATTTTCTGGGACATTCCCTAGTTTGGAGACTTCATTAGTCCTTCAATTAGTTCTTTATCTCTTTTTGGAGTAGAGTTTTCCCATGTGGTTTTCTCTATTTCTCCAGTTTGCAGAGATTTCTTTTACTTGGGTACCTGATTAGGCCTAGTTGTCGGGACCCATAGTTACTTTCATGCATTTTTAGTCCTTAGTTGTTTAGCTTCTCCCTAAGTTCATCTTAAGGGG
>MU213459.1:181817-191920 GCA_018584345.1 Thuja plicata
TCTATTATACTCTACACTTAAGTTAAACTTAGGCATCTTATAATTCTTTAGGGTTTTCACCTTTAGGGTTTCTTGATTCCTTTTATAAGGATTCACCTCTTTGTATTTTACAATTTTTATGAAGATTATATTGCATTGAGTATTTTTTCTCTCCATTTGTGCACATGATGTTCCCTCTTGTATGGATCTATGATTATTGGCCTCCATAGCTTTTTCTCCTCTTTTCTATGACAGGGTTTTGCATGCATAGATTCTTGGGAGCTGTGGGTTGCTTATTGGTCAACTCCAACATGTTGTTGCTGCAATAAATTACACACAAGTTGTTTGGATGAAACAAATGTTGAAGGAAATTGGAATAATTTTTGAAGAGCCAGTGGTTATCCATTTTTATAACACTAGCACAGTGAATATTTCAAAGAATCATGTAATGCATTCAAAGACTAAGCACATTTCTATTAAGTATCATTTCTTGAGGAAGAAGGTAGCTGAAAAAGAGATTAAACTAGAATTTATTAGCACAAAGGAACATATAGCAGATATATTTACAAAACCTTTGCCAAAAGATTATTTTGAATATCTCAAAAGAATGCTTGGGGTGATGGCCCCTCACAGTGGTAATTAATTGATACAGTCATGCATCAGTCCAGTGGCTTTCAGAGCTATATCATTTTCTGGACTTGATGTATGGATCTATTCCTCAAGGGGAGTGATCAAAGGAAAACTAGAGCACATTTGGGTGATCTTGCACTTGGTTGATTGGACTGAAGATTTGAAAAATCTAAACCTTACAGAAGACTACTGATGATTTATGGCACCCTTTGCCATTGCTACAAAATGGGGAAAGAATCTATGTGAAAATCCCTACTGTTTTGGGGAGATTTGTGTTGAGGATATTGAGAAGATCGTATTGAGAGAGAGTACTTTTGGGTTGATGGATTTTCCCATATATTGCCATCAATGCAAAAGGGGGAGATTGTTGGATGATATTATTTTTGGGTACTAATCATGTTGTTGATATTCATGTTTTGTCACTGATGTCAACATATGATTCTATGGAGAGAACAGACTGGTTATTTGACTGGCAGAAGTGTACGGATGATTCTAAATGATCGAAGTTGGATATATGAAGAAGGATGTGTTTTGACCTTATTCTTAAGGCTTCTTGGATTTATGTTGCATATTACGGATGTTACAGTTGATTTGGTGAAGACTGGTTTCTAGACTGTAAACTGTGATGCTTGAGAGAGTGGGTCTCTATGTTTTGGGTATATCTTACTGACAAAGATATTTCAGATGAAGCGAGCTTACTGGTGGACAATAGAAATACTTTGGAATAATGGGTTGAGTTCAATTGTTGTGTGATTACTAGTGATGTCAGGCGTGGCGTGTATTCTAGAGGAGACCTAGTTTGGTGGCCGACTTCAAATATGCAGCGTGTAAAATGTATTATGAGCGTGGATTGCGGATCTGGGAGTATATGTGATGGATTGTAATTGATGTTTAATTTTTATAGGTACTGTGTGTATCTTATAAAGGGGTTATACAATTATTTGTATGATGGAAAGCCTTAATTGGTTGACCTAATTAATTAATTATGTATTGGGAAAGCTTAATTGAATGACCTAATGAATTATTGTAAAGGGGTATATATGAGTGATATTTTCTTTTAGAAAGATGTGGTAGAGATTTTAAAGGAAGAGAATTGTGGAAGATGTGAGGCTTGTTAGTTGTTGGATGTAGAGCAGAGTTGATGATTGTTATACTTCATTGGGACAGACCAAGCAAAGATAGTTTCTATCATATAGTTCACTGGATTGGATATTCTCTATAGACACTTGTTCGAATTGTGAATCTGTGAGGGTGGCTTTAACCTTCTTTGGGTAGTGTGCCTAGGTAGTGAGCCTACTAATTTTCTTGACTTCTAATAGGGTTTGTCTCCTAACAGGGACTGTGTACTGTAATTTTGTAATAATCTCCTAACAGGGCTAAATCTTTTAACAAGGATACTATAATCTCAGTACATTATTTGTGGGTGCTAATTCCCACCGGGGTTTTACCTTTAACATGGTTTCCTCAACAACAAGTATTGTGTTATTGTGTTGGCATTTACTATGTTATCATTTACATTACAGTTTTGGTTTACAAATTTTAAAGTTTAATAATCTATATCACAACTGATTCACCCCCCCTCTCAGTTGTCTTGTGGACTATTATTCCTAACATGGTATACTATTACTAGTTCTCCGTCAAAGATGGAATTGGCTAAGGTTATTTCATTGAAGACAACTTATGAAGTTTGGGAAAAGTTGAACAAAATTTATGAAGGAAATGATAGAGTCAAGTTATCTAAGAAGTTGACAACTAAGAGACATTACAAGTACCTGAGAATGAAAGACAAAGAAGATATCAAAAGCTATTTTCAAAGAGTTGAGAATGTAGTTAACAAAGTCAAGAACCAAGGAGGTACTATTACCGATGAGGACTTCATGGAGAATATTTTGATGACATTATCGGATACTTAGAGTGACAAAATTTCAGCAATTGAAGAGGTGTATGACCTAAAAAAGTTTACTAAAGAATAATTGTTTGGTACCCTAACCAGATTTGAGCTAAGGAAGACTGGAAGAGACAAAAACACATTAGAGACGACATTCAAAGATACAAAATTAGAAGATGATCCTGACAGTGATGATGAAGAAGAGTTTAAGGCTAACTTGGTAAGAAGATTGAAGAAAGGTAGCGACAAGTACAAAGGTATGTTACCCCTAAAATGCTTTAGGTGTGGTAAGATTGGTCATTTGGCTACTAAATGTCCTGACAAAGCTCCCAGGAAGAAGCTCAAAATGTTGAATAGAAAGGCTTACTATGTGAATTAAGATGCTAGTATCTCATATGATGATTTAGAGACCGAGGATTTCTTGTTTTATGCTGAAGAAGAAAATAAATGTGAAATTGATATCACTAGCATTTGTGCTAAGGCTAATGATAATGTTAAAACTATTTTATATGATAGAAGAAACAAAAATGAATGGATAATTGATAGTGGTTTATCACATCATATGATTGGAGATAAAAGTAAATTTGTATCACTTAGAAAGTATGATGGTGGTGCTATTAGATTTGGTGATAATAAAGCAACATATATTATTGGTAAAGGATCTATTACATTTGATGGTAAGATTAATACTAACAATGTTTATTATGTGAAAAGTTTATATCACAATATGTTGAGTGTTGACCAGATGTGTGAGATTGGACATGATGTTATTTTCAAGGATGAAGGATGTGAAATTAGGAAGAGATGTGGAGATCTAATTTCTATAGGGAATAGAACATGAAGAAATATGTACCAGCTAGAAGGAGCATCTAAAGGAGTTTCTTGTTATCTCAGACTGATGATAGTTGGCTCTAGCATCGGAAGACCTGTCATATTAATTTTGATAATTTGATGAAGATAAAATCATCTCATGTAGTGATAATTTACCTAGATTGCATAAACTGAAAAACGTCATTTGCAAGAGTTTTCAAGAAGGAAAGTAGAGAAGAGAATCATTCAAGGAAAAAGATAATTCATCTACCGGTGTGTTGGAGATTGTGCACACTGCTCTCTGTGGTTCGGCCAAAACAAGAATTTTAAGGTGAAAGGTATTTTATACTATTCATTGATGATTATTCAAGGATGACATGGGTTTCATTTCTTAGAGATAAATATGAAGCATTTGATAAATTCAAGATATTCAAGGCTAGAGTTGAAATTAAATGTGGTAGAAACATTAAGTGTTTGAGATCTGATAAAGGTGGAGAATTTACATTTGATGCATTTGAAAGTTACTGTGAAAAGCATGGTATTAGGAGAAAAATTTCAGTAGTAAGAACACCGTAGCAAAATAGTGTTGTGGAGAGGATGAATTAGATTATTCAAGAAACAGCTAGAACTATGTTAAGAGAAGAAAATCTACCATAGATCTACTAGAAAGAAGCAATGCATATTGTTGTATATATTCTTAATAGAGTTTTGTACCAAAGAAAGTATGGTAAGACTTCATATGAGTTATGGCATGTAAGAGTAATGAAAGTTAAGTATTCCAATATTTTTGGAAGCAAGTGTTACATACAAAAATATGAAGAGAATATTGGAAAATGTGATAGCATGGATGATGAAGAAATATTCTTGGCCTATTCTTCTAGAAGCAAGGCATATCAAGTGCTACAATAAAAAATTGAACAAGATTGTGGAAAGTATGAATGTGAAGGTTGATGAATATTTTTAGAAGGTTTCTGAAAGACACATTGAGTATAAATCTGATGCAGAAGAACATAGAAAAGAAGAAAATAAATAGGAAGATGAAATTCATCCAATACCGATATTGACCTCTATTACTAAGAAACCAAGGTATGTACAGAAGCATCATTCAAAAAATTAGATTATTGAAGATAAGAACAAAGGTTTTTTTACCAGAAGTAAAGAAACATAAGATCATGCTTTGTTGTGTTTATTTTTTGAAGTTGAACCTAAGTCTATAGAAGAAGCTTGTAATGATCATAATTGGATTAATGGTATGAAGGAATAACTAAATCGGATAGAAAATAATAAGACCTGAGAACTTGTGACTAGACCGAAAGGCAGAAATATGATAGGTACAAAATGGGTGTACCAAAACAAACTATATGAGAATGGAAAGGTTGTAAGAAACAAGGCAAGATTGGTCTGCAAAGGTCACTCACAAATTGAAGGAATTGATTTTGAGGAGACTTATGCTCTTGTTTCTCAAATGGAAGCTATTAGGATGTTCTTGGTGTTTGCAACATTCAATAAATTCAAAAATTATCAAATGGACATCAAGTCTGCATTCCTAAATGGAGAACTGAAGGAAGAAGTATACATTGAACAACCAGAAGGTTTCATATTAGAAGAGGATCCTCATGTTGTTTGCAGATTGAAGAAGACATTATATGGGCTAAAGAAGGAACCTAGAGCCTGGTATGGTAAACTGGACAAATATTTTATCAGACAAGGATTCAGAAAAGGATGGGACGAAAGTAATATGTACTTCAAGGTAAATTCAAAAAAGATCTTGGTTGTTGTTGTTGTGTATATTGATGACATCATCTTTGGCAGAAAAGATGATTTGTGCAAGAAGTTTGCAGAAGAAATGCAAAAGTAATTTGAAATGTCAATGATAGAAGAATTAAATTTCTTTCTTGGATTGCAAGTCAGTCAGAACGACAAAGACCTATTTTTACTTCTATAGTTACCGACAGTAAGATGTCTAAGGAAGATGAATCACCAAAATAAGATGCAATTCTATATAGGTTGATGATTGGAGTTTTTATATACCTGACTGTTACCAGACTAGATATTGTGTATGTAGTTTTTTTGGCAGCCAAATTTTAGCAAGAATTGAAAGAGTCACATGTTATGGCAGTAAAAAGGATTTTTAGATACCTAAAAGAATATAATATTTGGGGTTATGGTACCCTACAAAATCAGATTTTTCATTGACAACATATACAAATGCAGATTAGGCAGGTTGTGTGGACAACAAAAGAAGTACCAATGGTGGAGCATTCTTTCTTGGCTCCAGATTAGTCTCTTGGTCAAGAAGAAAATAGGATTCTATAACATTATCCACTATTGAATCAGAGTATATTGTAGCATCCTCATGTTGCACTCAAGTGTTATGGATGAAAAAACATTGCAGGATATAGGAATTAGTTTTCATGGACCAATTCCTATCATATGTGAGAATACCAGTGTGATAAGTATGTCAAAGAATCTAGTAATGCATTGCAGAACAAAATATATCGACATCAAATATCACTTAATCATAGAAAAAGTGGAAGAAGATATAGTAAAGTTGGAGTATGTACCCACAAAGGAGCAGATTGCAGACATAGTCACCTTGAACCTTTGTGCAAAGACACCCTCGAGTATCTTAGAGGGAAGTTAGGGGTTGTGCCCCTTCCTAGTGTTCACTAGTTGCACCAGTGTGTGCATTGATCCAATACTTTCCATAGTTATATTTTTTTGGATCAGTCCTTAGAGGCTTTCTCTCAGGGGAGTCGAGTATTTCAGTAAGGGAGAGTATTTCCTGGTCATTTGTCATTTTTTTCAAATGGGGATAAGTTTCCTTGATTGTTTATGTGATTTTTTATTGATGGATGTTGTCATCAATGACCAAGGGGGAGATTGTTAGAATACGAAGTTGATGCTTTCAAATGGTGTTGTCATTAATTTTGGTCATTGATGTCAACATACTCATATATTAGCTTCTGATTGTATCAGTTACTATGATTGGCATAGTAATGTATCAGTTGTTGTGTATAGATAGATTTATGTATTGGTTGGAGTATTTGGCATATCAGTTGAAGTACTTGGCATGTTCACCGATGGCCTTTGGTCTCTAGAATCTACATCATGGTATATTGTATGCTCGATCCTATGTGGATGTATTTTTGGTCCCAACTTTGGTGATTGTAATGTGTTGATCATAATAGTTGGTATTGTTTGCCTTGAAGGAGGTATTGTGTAGCGTGGCATGTTGTATTGGTTGAGGTGGTACTCATTTCATTCCTTCCCACCACATGAATGTTGTTGGTGTGACCTATTTCAAATTGTGTGGATGACCTTGTGGATCTCATGGTTTTGTATAAGTAAGGCGAGAACATAAGTTAGTAGGTATGAACATGAATGTACAAGTGTATGTATGTGTGGCATATCTGAGGAGCATATAAAAATTAACTAAAAATTCATGCGATGGAGATTCGTGTTTGTGCAGAATAGTGCGTAGATCTTAGAGGAGGATTCTATTCATTTTCATATCTTCTAGCAGTGAGCCCTTGTGTATTGGTAGTGGGCCTCTTTATTGGAAGTGAGTCAACTGATAGTGAGCCTTCTTGTAGTGAAAATTTCTCGCAGTCAACTTTTGTATCAAATCACCTTTTGGTGTAACCCTACCATGTATTTTTAAATTTCATGAGAATTAGTTTCTCCATGGTTTTCCCCATCTTGGGGTTTCCATGTAAAATATGGTGTTCTCTGTTTTGATGTTCATATGTATTTCATGTTTATATTTTTTGTGGATGTTTAATGTGCTAAAATGAAAAATCTTAAGTTGTTATTAGAACTATTTAAGTGTTAACTAACAAAGAGAAAGTTTTGTAAAGTTGTGTGGGAATACTGATTTACCCCCCTCTTAGTTATTTGACTTGTTCAACATGAACACACTTTGAATGTTGAGAGGGGGTGAATCAACATAAAACTATAAACTATACCAACTAACCTTTTTTACCACCCTTAAATAGTGTGCAAGAAAGAAATGAGCCAGTAATACAAGAACACCAAGGTTTATACATGGAAAACCCAAACTTTAAAAACCATGGTGAGCACTTACCCACAAAGATAATTCACTAAATTATATGATCTAATTACAAAAGGTTGAGAGCTCAATACTCTGGAAAATAAATAAGAGGCCCAATGCCTATATGATAATGAATGTGATAATGAAGAAGGTTCACTGCCTTATAATACAAATATGATCTCACTACTTCAGAATTCCATACAAAGGCTCATTGTCAAAGTAGAAAGCTACAATAACAAACAGAAGTACTCAAGAAACATTATCTCATTTAGTACATATTATTCTTCAAAGTAGATATGAAATTATTCTCCTACAAATGCAGCTAATCTGTACAATTCTATCTTCTCCAGCAACAAACCTATTGATGACATTAAGTTTTGCTATTAGTACACTTAGTGAAAAACATTGACAGAGATCATCGGTACAAGCATAACCGGCGGATAGCAAGCATAACCGGTGGACAACAAGCATACCTGACAGAACAAACTATCACAAGGTAAAAGTTCTAAGTATGGAATTGACTGATGAACACTAACAAGTGTTGTACCAACGAAGTAAACAAGACATCACTGACGGGTCAATGACATAAGACAAAGATCATCATCGACGATACAGTTTTGAGAACATTGCCAATGGATAAAAAAAGGCATACCTGACAAACAGTTCAAGAAAGGAACACCGACGGAGAAGAAAAATGACAGACTAGCAGAGTAGCTAGACCATCAGAACCGACAGTCAGTTAGATAACCCGCAAATAGTGGATCTGACTTTTACACGTCAGATAAAGCATTGTAATTCTATTTATAGAGTTTTAATTTGTTTTAAATCATTACTTGAGGGTCAAGCAAGAATAATGTAAATGTTTTAAAGCATCCTAACAGATCTAAAACATATCTAACTAAAGATCAAGGTCAAGTTGTAAACCTTGGATCTAGAGTTAACTTGCGAAGAGTGAATCAAGAATAGAGCTAAAATCTAGTATAAATAGTTGTTCAATAAATTGTGAATTATGGATTCATTGTTGTTGATAGCCACAAAGAGTATCTAAGGAGCAGAAGGTAGAATTCATGCAAAGTTTAGAAAAAGATTATATCTAGTTATCAAGAACACACAGAGGCTACCGACATGCAGACAAAGGTATTATTCAATCATGAAAAGATGATTACTCATACATAGGAAGCTTTATTGGATCTGTTATCAGCAATTAGAGATTGCATACATCATCAAATCAAATACTTATATAGTTGCATTCTAACAAGTGCATCACATCTAAAATCCTTTTGTAGAAGGTGGACTTAACAATTATTTACAAATCTCTTAACAGAGTGCACACTTAACAGTGTTGCTAAAGCTTCAAACGAAGTAGATCTTAATAGGTCTCCACCGTAATACTCCTAACAAGGTAGGTCATCAGAAGTGACCAATTGTAAGCCTTTACTGGCCCCTTCTTATCTGCAGATAGTGAAGTCTTGTGGGTAACAAACCCCACCACATTTTTTTTACTTCCTAACAGGATTTTTCTGCGATATCATATCTTGTGTCATGTGTTATCTATTTTCATGAATGTTTCTTGTATGGTTACATATTAAAGAACTCATATTATGACTGCATATGCATAAAGAAAGATGAACAGTTTGATAAGAGAAATTACAAACTGATGACTAAGGGTTAATGGGCTAACCAAGAAAATTTTTAGAGGTATTGATTCACCCCTCCCCTCTCAGTACATCATTCACAATATAATTCCAACAATTGGTATCAGATCTAAGTCTCCTTCTTGAAAATCTCAAAGACTTAAGAGAAAAGATCAGAGCAATGGAAAAGTACAGACTGGACAAGACTGTTGAGAATGAGCAATTATAGATGCAGATAAATTATGAGTAGTATAAAGAGCCGAGAATCAACTTGAGAAAACTTCTTGATGAAAGAAATATTATGGCGACTAGGCTAAATGAGAAGGACTAGAAAGAATAAAAAATACAAGATTACTTTGATTCAGCAGAATCAACATCAAGCAAAGCTTCAGACACATCAGTGGAAGAGATCACAAGTCTACAAGAAGTCAATCTACATCTGACAGAGAAAATCAAGATGCTGCAAATCGGTCAAGAAACTCAAATGGTGAAAATGATTGATGTCATGAATGATGCAAGAAAAGTTGAAAATGAAAGAACACTAGCCATTGATGATAGGAGGAAAATAATAGAGAAGTTGCAAGAGAAAGAATCAGGGATTCAAAGACTTTCTAAGCATCACCATGAGGTTACCAACCAGATTATTCTTATGAGTCAAGAAGCAAATAGACTAAATACAGAACTCATTGAAAGAATACAGTCTATTGGTGAGCTAAGAGAAGATAATGAAAAATTGAAGCATGAAATCAAAGTCCAGAATCAGCGCAATGAATTGATCAAGAAAGCTGAAGATAGCAACAAAAGGATGGATGATTTTCTTGATGGATAGAGAAGAGTCAACAACTACACAAGATTAGGTTATAACGAGAATGGTGAATCTTCTAATCAACCAGATCAAAGGAATGCTTTCACAACCCCAAGATCTAAGAAGTTGTCATGCAATCACTGTGGAAAACCCAGCCACACCTCAAACATTTGCAGAAGCAAAATGAAAGGTATTCCTCAAGCACAATCTACTTTCATTGGTAATTGTTATAAATTTCAAAAGAAAGGACACAAGGCACATGAGTGCAGATCCAAAGTGACAAATCCAAAAAGGAAAACCTAC
>MU213459.1:197922-220218 GCA_018584345.1 Thuja plicata
ACATCATCAGATCAAAGACTTATGTAGTTGCATTCTAACAAGTGCATCACATCTAAAATTCTTTTGTAGAAGGTGGACTTAATAGTTCTTTACAAATCTCTTAACAGAGTGCACACTTAACAGTGTTGCTAAAGATTCAAATGAAGTAGATCTTAATAGGTCTCCACTTTAATACTCCTAATAGGGTAGGTCATCAGAAGTGACCAATTGTAAGCCTTTACCGACCCCTTCTTATCTGTAGATAGTGAAGTCTTGTGGGTAACAATCCCTACCGCAGTTTTTTACTTCCTAACAGGATTTTTCTGCCATATCATATCTTGTGTCATGTATTATCTATTTTCATGAATGTTTCTTGTATGGTTACATTAAAGAACTTATATTATGACTGCATATGCATAAAGAAAGATGAACAGTTAGATAAGAGAAATTACAAACTGATGACTAAGTGTTAATGGGATAACTAAGAAAAGTTTTATAGGTACTGATTCACCCCTCCCCTCTCAGTACATCATTCAAAATATAATTCCAACACCTATTACTGCCTTTTCTTCTCTCGCATTGTCACTGCACTCTACTCTACTAATTGTTGAACTGGTTTGCAGACTATACTTGGTTTAAACCTTTCATCTCTTTTTCCATAGAACCAATAGTCCTTATATACAAGATATATCATTGGAGATTACAATAATTTTGGCCAAACCAAAAAGGATATTACAAGTAAGCTCCATGTCGGCCAAAGAAAAAAGGATCATTATCAAAATCATTTGAACTAAAGACCCAAAATTATAAGTGATAAATATTAAATACATAGGTCCCATATAGCATGACCCCATATGGATAATATATAAGAATTAAGCATAAGAGCCAAACCTAAATTTGATATTTTAATAATCAATAAATATAGCACCCACATCTAAAAATGAAAGTATGATCCATCTCAAGAGAAATATAGACCAAGAACACGCTACACATGTCCCAATATCAGATATGTTGTCACTGAAACATTAACCAAGGATAAATAAAATGTGTAGAAGTAAATTTCTAACTACTAATGGAAATCCTCCACATTATGGAGAGATCTATATGCCACATTAGAAGCCATGTCAACATGCCACGTCATAAGTTTCCATAGCGAATTTCTGGATCTGAAAAATAATTTGAAAGATTGGAAAATCAGCATAATACAGTCCTCAAAACACCAGGAATACATAACTGATAACCAAAGGATGTCACAACCATGAATAAGTATTGAAATCATCTAAAATAGTAGTAGCGCAACTTCAACTCTAATTTCTAGAAGAAAACTACTCTGGAAAGACAAGTAACAAAAAATGTGAAAAAATTAACTGGAATAGAACACGGTGCTACAAAATACATTCAAACTAGGAAGACATCCCGAGATATAATATAGGAGAACTTTAGAACAGTATTTTCACATGATCCCAGGAAATGTTCCTATCTTCCAGTGTTCTGAGACCATAACATTTTCTACGCATGATCACATAAAATCTTCTTGTCTTCCATTATTCCATTGTTGTCTTCTACTATTTTAAAGCTAAAGATTAACCATACATCTCCCATCATAGGAATGACACACATTCAGACCACAAATCTTGAGGGAATATCATCAAGATCCTCCATACCATATAGAACACATTGTTTGACATCAATGACAACTTAGGATAATAAACATTTATTTCCAACAATCTCCCCCTTTTTCATTGATGGAAAACAATCACCAATAAAGTCAACTCCCTGAATGTGATTATCATTTCCATTATCTTTCTACCATTTTTCCATCGAGGACAAAGGCCAGGAAAAGATCTACCATTGCATAACTCTGAAAGATAACATTACTTCAGAAAGATCCCCTTGAATTGTACCAACTTGTTATACTAAGATAGACAGAGAAAGGGGAAACCACCCTAAGCACTTTTGGAGAAACTATAAATTATGATCATATGATAGAGCATGTCCACAACAAAAATAGTTACCGAATCAAACTAGTTCTCCAGATTAATTACTATGTTGACCTGCTTTTTTTTTTCCTTTAGATATGCTACAACTTTACTTCTTACAATATAAAATAGATTTATCAAAACAAATTCAAAATCAACCTTCTCTATGTGATAGAAAATCCTTTCTTTTTTTTTTAACAATTAGTAGAGAAGTAGTCCTACAAACTTATCAACTTAATGAAGATCAATATTGTTATTCAAATGTTTACTAGTCTTCTAGTCCATACAAGAAAGAATTATTATCCAAACAAACACATTTCTGCACCATAAATTACAAAAAATTTCTTCATAGACATATTCATACCTCATTATCCTACTGAGAAGATTCCTAACCTCTAGTCTTGAGGGGGAAAACACATGGAAACTCCCACTCAAACCCTATAGTTTGAGTCATTTGACAGATGAGGAAATAAAATCTAAAATGGATGTTGGACCACCATCAGGCACACCCTCTATATTATATAACAAATACATCTCATTTATTTATCTTGATTTTTTTGCAATAGTAAACAATCATCTTCTATAAAATTATAGAATTTAGCAATATGACCTGTCCTATTTCATCTATAGAAAATTAGACCACTCCTACAGAATATTGAAATGTGTCCTTCATTGTTACATTTATAGAAAATCACACCTTCCTTGTTTACTTATGCTTCTTCATTATTTCTGATATTGATATTTATACTACATTCCATTTTTTGTGACCATATTTATTGCAATCATAACAATAAACATTGAAGTTCTTAAAATTTTATTTCTTATTTATTCTACATCTCATTTTTCTTCTACATTGAACTTCCTTATGTCCTAACTTATTAGAATGATAGAATATTCCATTAAAAACTTGATTCCTTCTCAAACTACTACAATAATTGACTTTTCCCTACCAGGAGGAAATAGAAGGGGATCTCTAATTCATCATCCTTTTTCTATTCCTTTTATGTACTGGATTCTTCTTGTTCATCTTTTTCTTTTGATTTCCTGGATTCTTTTGTTAGAATAATTATGTCTACACTTATTAATTAGATCACATTGATTTAATTAATTAAGTTGTTTATTACTCTGTTTACTTAAGCTATCTCTTAGGTGCATTATAATTAATATTTATATTAATTATTAATGTGCAACCTAGATTTTCTAGTTTTAGGGTCTCGTTCACCTTTATAGGTTGAACTTTGTAGTTTCTTTTTCATTAATTCAGATTATAATTTTGCTCTCACTTTCTGAGCAACTTTTGAGTTTTTCTCTTTCCCTCTTCCTGCTTCTCTATTGCAATAGGTTTTTTGCATGCAGGTGTTCTTCGGGTTCTGTGGATTTGTATCTCTCAAATTCTACATGGTATCAAAACTTCCCTGCTGCTGCCTGGTTTGGAGGTCTTTAAGCCATGATTCGAAGATGAAAACCACAGCTTCTCTAGGGTTTTTTCTTCAATCTGGAGGATGCATTTTTGTTTGGAGCATTTTGAACAAAATAGACACTGCCATTGCGCTCAGAGGGCCCAGGAGATCAACTTTTCATATAGAGTTGGCCATATTTGGCCACCGTAGCTTCTGGAAAAAAAAAATTGCCCCTCAGGTCGTACAACACGCTTCCTGAGAAAAAAAATTAAAAAAGGGTTTTTTAGGGCACCTTTTGGACGCAGTCCCGAAGCGATGCCACGGTGCCACCCCGGCACCACCCCAACCTGGCCTGGCCTGGCCCGCCAATTGGCCCCCGCCTGCGCGCCGCCCACCAACCGCCCAGCAGTAGCTGACGGCACAACACCGCCCGGGTGCCATCACGTAGCAGCCCGACCGCCACCACCTGGAAGCTACAGGTGATGTCATCGATGACATCACTTTTTGGCCATAATTTTCTGGCAGTTTTTCAAATTTTCCAGCAGTTTTTTAATTTTCCGGCGACCGAAAAACTTTTTCCAACGATAGGCACGTGACATGCCAATGACCGTCAAGCTTTTTCCCCGGCGTTGTGATGGTCGTTTGACCATCAAATTATTTTTCATCCCTATGTTTTTCTAGAGAACTCTTTTTCGGAGGTGCAATTGGTTTTTTGGGCATATCTTTTGCATACAGTGTCCATTTTCAAAAAATGAAATATCGTCGAAAAGGTGTTTCCAAGCCAGACGTGATGATGTTGGTCTCATTTTCTAATTCGGCCATTTGAGCTCTCATTTTTGGCATTGAAGTAGAGGCTTTAGTTTCCTTCATCTCTGCAACTAGCATCTAGGTTTTCTTCTAGTTGTTTTTTGCTTTCTATAATTGTTTCTTTGTTGTACGAGGGATATAATTATACATTGTGGGGGGTTCTCTTTCATTTTCATAATTTACTTCAGAAAAGACCCTTCTACTTTTGTCTTCTTCTTCTCTCAATGTCAGAACCCTTTGTGGCCCGACTAACACCACACAATTATCACACTTGGAAAGCACACATGACCAATCTGCTTATGTCATGTGACTTATGGTAATGTCTAGATGAGCACCAACCTGTCCTACAGCACCCTTTTGAGGTTCTTTAGCACAGAAACAAAATGGATCCAACAGTGCAACCCATCGAAACATCAAAGAGTAGAACCCAAAGGCTGAAGGGAACCCAACAATTAGTTCAATGAAGGAACACCGATAGACTTCCAGTTCACATTGAAGATCAAGAACTGATAGTCAGTTACATCCCACAAAAAGTGGATCTAACTTTCCACGTCAGATAAATCACTGAAGTTTTATATTTAGCTTCTTGATTTTTTTTAAATCCATTATGTGCAGAGAAAGCAATGTAATTATTAATGTTTTAATCAATTTAACTATTTTAAAACATGAAAACTAAAGGATCAAGGTCAAGTTGTATACCTTGGATCAAGAGTTAACATTGTAATGTGTGATTCTAGAATAGGTCAAATACTTGTATAAATAGATGTTCAATCTATTGTGAACATGTTGTTTGATGATGATTGTAGCCACCGAGAGCATCTAAGGATCAGATAAGAGAATTCATGCAGAAGGACATAAAAGGATCAATTTAGTTTCAAGAACAGAACACAGGCTACCGATGAGCAAGAAAAGGTATTAATCAATCACTATAGGTGATATTCATTTACTGTGAGCTTTAAAGGATCTATAATTAGAAATTATAGATTACATACAGTCAGGTCAAACATATTGTACTCATTATAACAAGTGTAGTACACTTAAGAAATCCTTTCAAGGAAGGTGGACTTAACAGTCCTATTGTAAATCTCTTAACCGAGTGCACACTTCATTAGTGTTGCTAAAGCTCTTAACAAAGTAGATCCTAATAGGTATCTACATTAATAATCATAATAGGGTAGATCATCAAAAGTGATCAATTGTAAGCCTTTACCAGCTCCCTTCCATTCTACAAGTTTTGTGGGTGTCATCCCCACCGCAGTTTTTACTTCCTAACAGGATTTTTATGCAATATCATATATTGTGTTATGTGTCTATTACTTACATGAATATTTATATGAATGTTTCATATAATTAATTTTTTGAATTAATACTACATACATAAGAAAGAAGATCATATATGGTCAGTAATATAGTAAAGATTGTTTACTAATGATGAAAGGTAAAAAGTGTTAAAAGTTTTAGAGGTACTGATTCACCCCTCCCCTCTCAGTACTACTTCCCATTAATCCCAAAAATTGGTATCAGAGCTAAGTTTCTTCTTGGAAAGATTAAAGGCTTAAGAGAAAAGATCATACAATGGAAAAGTACAAACTTGATAAGAATATTGAGAATAAAAAGCTTGAAATAAAAAATTTCTATTAACAGTATAAAGAAGCAAGAATCAAGAAGAGAGAGTTGTTGGATGAGAGAAAAGGTATGGCAACTTGGATCAATGAAAAAGATTATCAAGAAGAAGAGATTCTAGATTTATTTGAGTCTTCGGGATCAACTACAAGCAAAGCATCAGATAAATTAGAAGAGAAAATCACAAATCTAAAGGAGATCAATCAACATATGACAGAGCAAATAATGATGCTGCAAATCGGTCAAGAGACCCAGATGCTAAGAATGATTGATGTGATGAGTTATGCTAGATAAGCTGAAACAAAAGAACACTAGATATTGATGACAAGAGGAAGATTACAGAGAAGCTACAAGAAAAAGAGTTAGAAATTCAAAGACATGTTGAGCATCATCATGAGATTACAAATCAGATTATTCTTATGAGTCAAGAAGCCAAAAAAATGAATATAGAACTCATTGAAATAGTATAGGATATCAGTGAACTAAGAGAAGAGAATGAAAAACTAAAGCATGAGGTTAGAATATAACAACATAATGAAATTATCAGAAAGGCTGAAGAAAGCAATAAAAGAATGGATGATTTTATTGAAGGACAACGAAGAGTTAACTACAACAACGATCTAGGCTTTACCAAAAATGAAGAATCATCAAATCAAGACAATCTAAAGAATGTTGATGAAAATCCAAGACCAATAAAGCTTACATGCAAACACTGTGGAAAGCAAGGCCGCACATCAAATGTATGCAGAGGCAAAATGAAAGGTATTCCTAAATCTACATCTTCATTCAAAGGATTTTTTTATAAATGTAACAAGAAAGGACATAAAGCATATGAATCTAAGTCTAAGATGGATCAACCAAAGAAGGAAACCTAGATGGAAAAATATTGTCCTACATGCAAAATGAATGGGCACACAAGCCTTGAATGCTGGAAAAAGAAATGGCAAGCATGGAAGCCTAAAGGTCAAGACATTCTCTATCAACCAAAGAGAACCGGTAATCAATATGTATGGGACTACAGTACATGGACAAATTGTACAGCATGTGGTAGATATGGTCACATTGCTGCAAACTGCATGAGAGCATGGACCAAAATGTCTAGAGGTTGGACGAACCCTAGAACAGCATGCTTACACTGTCATAAAGTTGGTCATCTCAAAAAGGACTGCAGAGACCGAATGACAGAGACAATAATATATCCCAATGGAAACACCATTGAAGATATCTGGAGGGATAGAGACAAAATGTGGAGAAAAGATTCAAGCAATGATGAAGCTGGACCAAGCAATGCAAATGGTGACACCCCATCCAATGGATCCAGTGACATCACCACCCCCCACTTAGGCTGAACAAGTATGGAACTAAACTACACCAAGACATATTTTGCATCAATTCCATTATACAAATTGATAGATAGCCAAAATATGCATGAATAAAGATGCATATTATGTTACTTGTTACAATTCTGAGAAATCAACCCCATCGGTAAACACATACCAAAAATCATCGGTGAACATAAAGGATGAGTTGTCTACACTTACCGAGAATTATCGGTCAACACATAATATGGCTAAGTTGCTAATGTAACCCGACACCCGTCGATAAGGAAGCAAAGTTATAAATTTTTTGTGATACAACACCGATATCCGTCGGTGAAAGCAACAAAAATTTACAGCTATCCCGAGCATCATGTCAACACCGACAATGTTATTTAGAAGTCTTCTCGACGAACTCTGTCTTCATGACCCGACGAGTCGTTGAGCATTTATGACAGACTTAGGGCAAAAGTTTATAAATACTCGATGGGAGCACTTCATTTCTCACACATGATTTGAGAAGAAAGAGTAGAGAAAAAATAAAGCGATAAGAGATCAGATAGTAGAGCGAGCTTGAATTGATCCAGTGCACTCCAAACAGATCATTCATAAGTTTCACGGATCGAAGTAAGTACCGAGCGCAACAAAGAACTTTGTTATTATTTTCAAAAAGCCCTAAATTTGAAATACGATGGCAACTACTTCAAGAACCATAAAGATTAAGAATGATAAGAAGAATGTGGTTAAGTTAATAAAGAACAACACCTGTGTGGAACCAAAGTAAAAAATATGTCCATAGATTGCATCGCAACCTAATGATTCTGGTACATTTTTGAAAATTCCACCTAGGTTTTTGCTAATAGAAGACGTAAGATCTTATATTCACTGCAAGATCGCTGAAATTGGTGATCTAGAGATAGACAAAGCTTACAAAAAGTTGTGTGATGCAGAAGTAAACCTGGAAGAAGAACACAAGCATCTACAAGTAAAAGGGATAACAAATGTCTTATATTTCCCAAGGGTTTTCAAAACTGACTGGATTAGGTTGGTTTTGAGTAGAATGCATGATCAGAAGTTGTGGTTAGATGAACATAAGTAGATCACAAAGGATGGGTTACATGTTGTAATTGGTTACCTGATAACTGACAAACCTAAGGCACACAAGCATCCCTCCCAGCCAGAAGTTGAAAAACTCACAAAAGCTATGTGGAATAATAAAGGACTCAAGGTGAACACCATCACTGATGAGGAACTGAGGTTTGGTGCATGTGTGATAGGTTACAAGATCTTCCAGACAAGCAGACTAAACATCATATCTTCAACAGTAATAAGAACATCTTACAAGATAGTGACAAAGGGAATACATATGGATCTATGTGAGATCCTATTGAAACAACTTGATGAGAACATGACAACAATCAGGTCTGCAAAGACTAACACATGTAAGTTCGGTTCACTCATCATGTGTATATTCTTTTACTTTCAAGAATAATTTCCTTCAGTAGGCAAAGTGAAATGGGATACTACCAAACCAGTCACACTGCAAATTAGTGACCTTATCAAGTCACTAGGTGACGATTTTGATTCAGTGATGACTACATACTTCCTTGAATTCAAGGAAAAGACAATGGAGAGAGTGAGGATCCCTGAACAGTTGATTTAACAACATAGGGATGAAATATGTTTTATGGTAGATACAAATTTCACTCACATAAAATTGATTGTACTAAGGAAAGCCTGGTTAGCACCTCTTGAGTATGAAATTAACATAGATTAAGCTACAAATGCAATTGATGCATTGATCAATGAACCACTTGACAAAAAACAACCAAGACTTGGAACTTATGAAGAGGCCAAGTCCAAGATAAAAACACGCCTAGTAATCAAGAAGACTGTCAATAAGAAGAACAAAATGGTAAAGAATCTTGAAAAGATTCTATCGATTAATGAGGAGGAAAAAGAACAAATAGAGGAAACTGAGGAACAGGGTACCATCGCTGAAGGACAAGATGAGAAACAATCAAATTTTGAGGCCATAAAATCTAATACACCTCCACCTCCTACAAAGAAATAAAGGACAAGGAGCCAAACTGCAAAGACCGATACCACACCCCTCAAGAAAGGTCAAGTGAGGACCTACAAGAGGAAGCAGCAAAAAGAGAAACAAACTGTGAAACCAACACCTACAAAAAGGAGGAAAAGAATGCTTAGGACCAAAGCTTACATTGAAGATTCCAAACAGGACGAGCCTCATGTAAGTAAGAAAAGTTTTCTCACTAGAACAATTGATGAAACTGCTGAGTCAATTGCTACCACCAGTACAATGAATGATAGGAAAATTAGACAATGGATAAAATTGAGCAAGAGGACCAAAACAAGATACAAGATGCAATAATCAAGGCAATGGTCAAGCTCAAATATGTACCAGTAGAATTTATAGGCCAAATACCCAAAGATCTGGGTAACAGAATTTCACAACAATGGTTATATGCTCTACGCACTAAAAAGGAAGCAAGGGAGAGGGTACTTGTCACACTTATGCCTCCTGAATCAAAGATGGAAGAGATCAAAGAAATAATGAAAAAGCACTCAAGCAAATTTGCAGCAAAGATAAGAGCTTACAAAGTGCTAGAAGATAAATTTATAGAGCTTGATAGCATGACCGAGGCCAAATGGAGAGAACTCCTAGATCTTCCTGTAGAGTCAACAAGTTGTGAGAATCAATTACTTCTCATCGACACACCTCATGTAGAGGAGGAAAAAGATAAGGAAAGTCCTAAGCACATTGATTTCGACAATGTAGATAGTAATGAGCCCATTGACTTAGACAAAGTCATGGATGATCTTGACATTCAAGACATCACTCATTATGACTCTGATAAGGATCCACAAAATTAGATGATGTAATTTTCATATCTCTTAAGGATCAAACCAAGCAAAAAGAATTGGAGACAAAAAGGAATAACAACATGGATGTTGCTGATGAAATATGGCCAAACACTTCAATTATTGACATCACAGGAATGGACCCTGCCGATCAACTACAAAAAGATGAAGATGTCACTTCTCAACAGAATCAAACCAATGAGCAAGACACAACACTAGATGCAGCACAAGTGAGCACTCAGGATAATATGCCAGTGTTGATAAAGGCCATAAATATGCTAGAAGGAAATGAAGAGTCAAATGCAGCAGATTCAAGCATACTCAAGGACAAGGGTGATGCAAAAAAAAAAGACACCATAGATGACACAAAAGATACAACTGCAGAACAAGTTGCAACCGATGATCAGAAAGACAAGTCTTCTGATCAGAGTAAAGAAGAAGCACAAAAAGTAGAAGAGGACAAGCAAGAAGAAAAGAGTGAAGAATCAAAAATAGATGAGTAGAAGAAGAAAATAGAAGAGAAATCTATGGAAACACCCAAGGTTGATGGAGAGACATCTTCACCAAACTGACAGGTGAACCCCAAGTAGAAAACACAAGAAGCTTCATCTACAAAGCCTTCACCGAGAACTTCAGAGAAGACAAATGAACTAGCAATGGTAGTTCACACATATGCCTCTACTCAAATCTCAAGGAAGAAGAAAAGCAAGAACAAGAATCTAGTTACTCTGGATGAAATTATTGAGATTCCAGTTTGTGATCCTAGGAAATTGGATCCAAATGAATTGAAAAAGTATGCAAGACTTTGTGAAAGGAAAGACATGTAGGACAAGTTGAGAAAAGCCACCAAGGAAGCAAAGGTACTTGAAGTTGCATGAGGAATACTTCAACAAATTGTACCTGACATAGATGTTAATCAAACAGCCCCCATGCTTGATCAATTAGTGGTTCCCACTGATGAAATCACATCTCAGAACATAGATGCTAAGAAGGCTATGGAAGAAAGACTTGAATAGAAATATGAGTTCTAGTTAGCTGAAAAGATAAGCCCAAGAAGTGGCATTACAAAAGGTAAAGCTTTCTGAACTGGTTAGCACAGTAGACCCAATCATCTCAGAAGCTATAACCTTGATACAGAAATTATGCACATTAGATCAAATCGCAAAGGAGTATACCAACAAGATAGCATAGATAAACATTGATCTTCAAACAAGGCACAAAGTCTCACAAACAGTGAAGAGGAAATCAAATTGCGCAATGAGCAGCTCAAGCAAGCTCGAAAGTTGAGATAAGACATTCAGATTACAAAAAAAAAGTTCAGAGATGAGGTAAATGAGCTTCAAGCTCAAATCTTACTGACACTCTCATTGCTGTAGCAACATATGACAAAGGAAAGATCACTAATTTCCACCCTATAAATCTCTGTCCAAGACAACATTTATGATATGCATGCACGAATTGAGCTAGAGCACATGGCACTAGAACTCCTAAAAGAAAAATGGGAGAAAATGCTCAAAGACATCAAGAACACCCACTCCCACATTCTTGACACATTGTAAGTTACACATTTTTGTCACATTTTGACAACTTATAAGTTGTACATTTTTGTCATGAGTATCAAATAAAGGGGGAAATAATATGTACAGTCAATTAGTAAAAGGGAAAATGAAAAGAAGAAATAATTTGTACAGTCAGTCATTTGAAAGAGAAAAGAATAGGAATGTATAGTACAAAGGCAAGTATACATGTACATATACTCATACTATATCGATGCATATAGTTAGGGGGAGTCATATAATGACAAGGATATATACATGGTGTACATACTAAACACTTTAGTATTATGCACATATCAGTTTTTGATACTAATGTCAAAGGGGGAGATTGAAGATATTATATTTTTCCATTAGTATATGCAAGGAAAAACATGATCTACACCATCGATTTACACTACACCGACAGACAGGGCACAACACTACATGATGCCAAGGTTACTGATACTGCCAAGTACAAAGCATCTCAAAAAACACTATTCAGTGTTACCTGATGACAAAAAGGACAAGGGAACCCGACGAGTAACCAACAGTGCAACCCGTTGAAACAATCAAAGAGTGGAACCTGACAGATGAAGGGAACCTGACAATTAGTTCAATGAAGGAACATCGACAGACTTTCAGTTCACACCAACAATAAAGAACCGACAGTCAGTTACATCCTGCAAAAAGTGGATCTGACTTTCCACGTCAGATAAATCACTGAATTTTTATATTTAGCTTCTTGATTTGTTTTAAATCCATTATGTGTGGAGAAAGCAATGTAATTATTATTGTTTTAATTAGTTTAACTATTTTAAAACATGCAAACTAAGGATCAAGGTCAAGTTGTATACCTTGGATCAAGAGTTAACATTTTAATGCGCGATTATAGAATAGGTCAAATACTTGTATAAATAGATGCTCAATCTATTGTGAACATGTTGTTCGATGATGATTGTAGCCACTGAGAGCATCTAAGGATCAGATAAGAGAATTCATGCAAAAGGACAGAAAAGGATCAACTTAGTTTCAAGAACATAACATAGGCTACCAACAAGCAGGAAAAGGTATTAATCATTCATTATAGGTGATATTCATATATTGTGAGCTTTAAAGGATCTATAATCAGCAATTATAGATTGCATACAGTCAGGTCAAACATATTGTACTCATTCTAACAAGTATAGTACACTTAAGAAATCCTTTCAAGGAAGGTGGACTTAATAGTCCTATTGTAAATCCCTTAACCAAGTGCACACTTCATTAGTGTTTCTAAAGATCTTAACAGAGTAGATCCTAACAAGTCTCTACATCAATACTCCTAACAGGGTAGATCATCAGAAGTAATCAATTGTAAGCCTTTACCGGCTCCCTTCCATTCTACAGATAGTGAAGTTTTGTGGGTGTCATCCCCACCGTAATTTTTACTTCCTAAAAGGAGTTTTCTGCAATATCATATCTTGTGTTATGTGTCTATTACTTTCATGAATGTTTCTATGAATGTTGCATATAATTAAGTTTATGAATTAATACTACATACATAAGAAATAACATCATATATGGTTGGTAATATAGTAAAGATTATTTACTAATGATGAAAGGTGAAAAGTGTTAAAAGTTTTAGAGGTACTGATTCACCCCTCCCCTCTTAGTACTACTTCCCATTAATCCCAACAGGAACATCTAATCCTCTCACTTTGTTTTGTCAGTGGAAAAAATAGCAGCACCACACTTCAAATTGGTCAGTGATACCTATCAACCTGATAGAGAAGACTTGAAAATGAATCTTCACCTAAACATGTTTTGTATATTTACTTTATAAATGAATACTAACATGCAATACTGGTCTAGTGCAGCGTGGCATGGTACATTGGAGATTAGGACATGATTCCTTAGAAATGAGCCTTCATGTGAAGACTCTATATCTGTTGACTAAAAAGCTAAAAGTTAAATACTTGCAATGCATGAAATCTCTATTGAATATCAAAAATCATGAGTATCAGAAATGGTTTTTATTTCTTTTATGATGGATGGGTTTGACTACTATTAAGAATGTCAAAGTTAATCTCTATAAAAAGCTTCTAAGCATGGGTATGTTTCTTAGATGGTTTTTTGAATAATATATTAAGTTGTTTCTGCATCGTTGATTCTGGTTCAAATCTTTTCTTGTATTGCAGAAAGGTATTTAGTTATGATTAAGAAATCTTTAATCATATGGCCTTGTGTGAGTTTTGTGCAGTAACATAGGATTGCTCTTTGAGCAACCTACAATAATTCAATTAGTTGGTTTTCTTGTAGTTTACCTAGTAGAAGCTACAAGTGTATCTTTTGGCTTAAATTCATAACCAGATAGTTCTTATGGTTCAACATCATATCCAAGTAGTTTAGTTTTTTAGTTATTCATACCCTGATTCTGTGTTTAAATGTTTCCCTTTGTCTTGGACATAAAATTGAACTTGCATAATGTCATTATTTTAAGTGTTTGTCACATCTTGAAAATAGTTACCTTGAATGTTGTTTGATAAGGCATTCACTTCTCGGAAGGCTATCAATTTTTAGTTTTTTTGAAATCACAAATATGTGGTCAAACAATACACAAAAGGGGTTGCATGTTTGATCATACACTTGTGGATTGGCTGGTCCAGTAACCCAAAATAACTCTGATCACAATCTTAATGCAGACAGGAGCCAAGTGCCCAATAAAGGACAGCTAATCCTTGTAGCAAGTCACCCCTGGACTCTGAAAATTCAAATTGAAATGTACTTACAAAAAAACAATTAATTACCTTCAAGGAGTTCAAAATAACAACAAAACACTATTTTGATTACCAACTTTTCTTATAGGCACATAGTCCAACAACAATTATTTACAATCTTTTTCTTTACAAGTGTCTTGTTTAGTGGTGTAAGAGCAAGAAAAGCATCACTTTCTCACAAACTTGCAATATCACAACCCTTACACCAAATTTTGCATCTGAAGTTACCAATTGGAATACAAACCCAAAATCACCTTATGTCAAGTAAACTAGAGGAAGAGCAAGACAAGAATCAGCTTCTCACACACTCAATATCACAGCCCTTATTCCAAATTTTGCATCCAAAATTACCAATTGGAATATGGACCTGGGATATTTTAAGGTCTCACTCCATGCATGGCACATATATATATTTTAAATATAGAAAACTGTCACAATTGCGACGGTATTTAGAGAATGACCGATGCCAAAGCACTACATGTGACGTCTAGATGTCAGAAATAGATGACATCTGGACATCGCATGTACATAATATCTGTCACTTACCGTCATACTTGCGACACTCATAATGTGTAACAATGGTAGGTTGACCATCCTAGCCGGCACATATTGTGACGGTCTATCGCGTCACAATTGCGACACTCCTAATGTGTAATGATGACATGTTAACCATCATAGTCATTGCATATTGTGACGGTCAATGTCATCACAATAATGACGGACATACCAGTTGTTGGTAAGTCCAACACCAAAACTGCAATACCGGCATGTATTGCTTGAACAATGGGGTAGTGTCAGAATGGCGATGCATAGCAGTCGAGAAAAGGACTCAAATGTACTAGTGTTAGTGCACCCGGTTAACTCTGCACTTGGTGATCATACCGACTAGTCTGTCTGTGACTCTCTTATCGACTAGGTATTTGAATGCTTGAATACTAATGAAAACCTTCAAAGCTCATTTGGAGTAACATTATCCCCCTTTGGCATTAGTATCAAAAACTTGTATATGTAGATGTAGTATACACATGATAACTTATACATAGTGACTCCCCCTTTGTACATGCTCGGTATATACATATGTTTCCCCCTATGTTTCCCCCTTTTTATACATATATACATATGTTTCCCCCTTTTTTGAAATTAATGACAAAAAGAAGTAACTTACAACTTGTCAAAAATGTTAGGATGGGCCTTCTGGAGACTTTCCAATATCTTCTCCCATTCCTCCTTTATATGTTCAAGGGTCAAAATCTCTAGGTTCAATTGAGCATGCATATCATATATGCTTTTTGTAATTGATAGCTCTGGGGTGGAAATCAAATTATTTTCTAGTGTCACATGCCTTTGCATCATAACTAAATGTGGTAGTAACATAGCATGTAGCTCGGTTACCTATTATCTTATCTTGTCCTCTTTCTTCTTCAAATCAAGTCTCAACCGCTATGTTTGCAGAACCTTGGTGTAATGCATTTGAAATGCATGTTGCTCGGTTGAAAGACTGTTTGCAATATCTTTTAGATCTTCATCTAATTGCTTCATGTTTTCACTAAGCTCGGTAGTCAAGTGATCTAATGTGCATAAATTCTTCAAAATTGTAAGTGCCTAATTTATAACATGTTGTAGCCCTGTTACAAATTCTAACAAAGTTACCTTGTTTATTGTCATTGCTTGGCTGATCTTCTCAGTAACCTTGTACTGAATTTTTTTTTCTGCTCTCTCTTCTAACTTCTACTTGGCATCAATGTGTGGACCATTTATTTCCTCAGTGAGAAGTGCAAGTTGATCAATGATAGGGGTAGATTCATTGATGTTCAAGTCAGGAGCAACTTGTTGTAGAATCTCCTTTGCAGCCTCTAGCACCTGTGCATTTTTGTGTTCTTACCTCAACTTATCTTAAGTTTATTTTTGGGTGCATAACTCTCCATATTTCATAAGTGCTTATGGATCAAGTGTCTTTGGATCAGAGTCAAGATGTCTATGATTTCATCCAAAGATATTTGCTCAGTTTCTTTCTTTTATGGCTCAGTGGGTGTGATGCCTTGTGAAGGTGCCTTGGTAGCTGACCTGGTGTCAATGGTAGGAGTGTCTACCATTGTCTTTGTTGAACCTTCACCTTTGTCTACAACATCAGTGGTTTCTTGAGGTGCATCACCTTGTGTTGTTTCTCCACTATGCTCGGTCTCTTTACCTTGTGTATCACCCTTATCTTCATTTGTATCTATGACCTGCTTGGGTGTCTTCTTTTGTGCTTCACTTTCTATACCAATAGCTTGTACCAAAATGGATAGATTACCTAGTACCATTTCTCGGGCAACCTTTATTGTATCTTTCTCATCAAAGTTCTCGATAGCATCGATTATCATTTCATCTTCCTTTGCCTTGTCATCAGGATCACCTTCAGTTATGTCTTCTATTGTGATATTTGCATGACCTAGATTAGTCAACAGTTCAGGAATACCATCCAATACATTATCAATAGTTGCATCATCAATATTTATCGATTTTGTGTTTGGTCGATGTCCCTCGATATTGATTGTAGATGCAATTTCCTCATCTTCCTTTGTTTCCTCGATTAGATTCATCAGATTGTTCAAAATCCTGGTGCTCTCTTCATCAACTTCCTTCAAATTCCCTTGAAGTATATTCAGTGTTCATGATTTTTTAGGGAATTTTTTTTTATATTGTTGCATATTATCATCAATCTATTCCACTATGCAATCAGCCTTAAGTAGAGTGAGAGCTGCCTCTCTCATTTGTTTCTCGGTGTTGAGTGCATAAGTCCATCTAACTGAGATTTTATCATATAATTCTTGTGGAATGTAAGTAGAAAAATCTATAGGGAAATTTTTGAAAGTAATCATCATACCTATGATAGCTTCCTCAAGTTTATCCTTATTCTTGGTAGTGAGATCTGCATAAGCGTGTATCTTAGGATGTCCTAACCTTCCGGTTGTTCTGATTGCTTCTGAAATTTCATCAATAGTTTTTAGTACTTTGTTCTGTACAACCTTAAATTAATCAGTATTATCATCAAAATCATCATTATAATCTTTATTCCTTACATACTTCTTTCTTTGTCTCGGTGCAGTAGTCTTTGGTTTCCTTGTTTGATAAGTGTATTTCGGTGATGGCCTTGTAATCTTTGCAACTGCTTTATTCAAAGGTGGTGAATCTGTTGCCACCCATCTTGATCTTATCCTCGGTAGAGACTCATTCTTTATTCCTT
The DNA here is from genome assembly GCA_018584345.1 of Thuja plicata. NCBI lineage: Eukaryota > Viridiplantae > Streptophyta > Pinopsida > Cupressales > Cupressaceae > Thuja > Thuja plicata. The sequence goes on from MU213459.1 coordinate 215,430, forward strand.
TTCCCTTCTTGGCCTTAGGTGCCTCTACTTGTTCTTCATCAGAATCGGTGGCATCAGCATCTTGTTCTTTTTCTTCATCTTCACCGGCTGTAGTCTGCTCCTTGGTATCATCAACTGATTTGTCCAGTTCTTCATCAGTGATAGAAAATTTTCTTTTTAAATTCTTTACAATCTTAGTCTTCTTCCTACCCATATTTTCAACTTGTAATCCAATTGATATTCTGATTTTAGCTTCTTCAAATGTGCCAAACCTCATGGCAGATTTGTCAACTGGTTCGTTAAGTAAATTTTCTATAGCTTCAGAAGCTAAATCAATGTCAAGTTCATAGTCCATCAGAGGTAGCCATGTTGTCCTTGGTTGTACTGCCTTGATGAGTGTAGTGTCAATTTCAACTACAAATAAAATGTCATCCTTATATTTCTCTACCAACTTCTTTGTTATCCTTATACGTTTCTCCATTCTTTCTTTGAACTTTGCAAAATAGTCATTCATAACAGGTTCAAAGTTTGTGTCTAGACTTGCAATGAAGTCACCGATTCACAGTGTAATCATTCGGTTTGTCTTCCATTTCACATTACCGATGGAGGGGAAAATTTTTTGCAGAAAGAATAATGCACATAGCAGTAGAGAACCAAACTTACAAGTGTTAGATCACGCTGATTGGATTGTTCTCATGTTCTCTTCTAGTTGCCTCTGCAACAACTCAGATAGTTCAAGTTGTAAACCCTTCTTTACAATCTTGTATGCAATATCAAAAGCTCCACATGCAACGTTGTTAGGTCTTCTTGACTGGAAGATCTTGTATGCAATAACATACGTACCAAACCTAAGTTTAGGATCACCAATGGTGTTGATCCATAGACCTCTACCATCCCACTCGGTTCCTGTTAGCTTTTTGATATCTGTTCTTGGTGAGTGCCTTAGGACTTTTGTTTTGTCTGTTGCAGGATACCCGGTTACTGCATGTATCGCATCTTTTCTTATCTTCTTTGGTTCATCCAGCTAAAGATTTTCATCATGTACTCAGCTCAACACTATGTGGATCCATTCAGTTTTGAAATCCTTCGGGAAATGTAGGGCATTGGTTAACCCTTTCACTTCCAGGTGTTTTTAATCATCTTTTAGTTTACCATCTAGGAAAAGTGATTGATATGTCGATATTAGTTCAAAATCCCCTATCTCATTGATCTTGCAGTGAATGTAAGCTCTCACATCATGAACCAGTAAAACCCTAGGCGGTATCATGGAGAACGCGCCTTTGACATTAGGTTGAGCTGCAAACTAAGGATGTATCTTGTAATGGGGTTCAGTGCATGTAGTATTCTTAATAAGAATCACCTTTTTATCTTTATCCATCTTTGCCTTCATGGATCATGATGAGGATGCCATTGATTTCAAATAAAGGCCTCCACAAAAGAAATCAAATAACTTGGTAAGTGCAAATGCGTACTTGTTCTAACCTTTAGTTGCTCAAAATGTGCTTAGAATCTCTGTAAAATCCTGCGAAGTTCTCTGCTATGAATTTTCTTTCAATTTCTCTGCTCTGCTCTCTGATCATTGTGTGAACAAATGAGTTCACGTCCCTCAAATTTATACAAAATTCTTTTAGTCAGTGTAATAAATGCTCATCACCAACCACTCGGTAGACAAACATAATACTCAGTTAATACTAACGATACTTCATCTCGGTGAGTATAACAAATACTCGGTTGCCTTAGCAACTCGGTTGTCTCTCACATATCACCGACTGGCATTACTAACTCAGTACAGATTAACCAACTCAACTAGATTAAAGTAATAAAAAATATAATACCATAGTGCATCTTAATTCATGCTAATTTGGCATTTGTACAATTAATATAGGAACTGATGTAGGATATAGCTTTTCAAAACATAGTTCCATACCTTCTTGTATTGCTTAGGTGGAGGTGGTGGAATCACCTAATCCATTGGATGAGGTGTCACCGACTATTGTGCTTGGTCCAGAATTATCATTTGATGCTCTCCTCCACATTTGATTTATGATTCTCACTATTTCTTCAATTGTATTCCCATTTCCATAAATATTTATTTTGTCTACACAATCTCTGCTTAAGTTACCGACCTTATGATAGTGTGAACAAGACATACCAGAGTTTGACCAATTCCTAGACTTAGTTCTCCATTTTCTCATACAGTTTGTTGCTATATGTCCATATTTACCACATGTTGTGCAACTAGCCCAAGTGTTGTAATCTCAAGCATAAGCATTACCTTGTCTTCTCAGTTGATTTACCTTTTCTTGTCCTTTAGGTTTCTAGATTTGCTTCATGTTAGACCTACATGCTTGTGATGTATGACCATACATGTTGCAAGTTCAACAATATTTATCCATGTAGGGTTTCTTCTTTGGTTTGTTTAGCTTAGATCTACATTCATGTTCTTGATGTCCATGCTTATTACAGTTATAGAAATTTCCATTAAATTTAGGAGATTTTTTAGAAATACCTTTTTCTTTGCTTCTGCATACGTTTGATGTGTGGCCTGGTTTTCTACAGTGATGGCAATAGGGTTTCTTAGGATTCATATTTGAGTATACATTCTTCTTTTTAGCTTGATTTGATGATTCACCTTGCTCGGTATGACCTAATCTGATATTGATGTTCAGTCTTCTTTGATTGTTCATAAATTCATCCATTCTCTTAGTATTGTCTTGAGATCTCTTAATCACTTCATTATGTTGTTGTAGAATCTTCAATTCATTTCTCAGTTTTTCATTTTCTACTTTCAATATACCAATGTCTTCTAGTTTTCTAGTAAGCTCAATATTCACTCGGTTTGCCTCATGACTCATAGAAACCACTTGATTGGTGATCTCAAAGTAATGTTCAGTAAGTCCCATTGTCTTAGATTCCTTTTCTTGTAACTTTTTAGTCATTTGTCTTCTGTCATCAACAACCATGTTTCTATCTTGTTCAGCTTTCTTTGCATTGTTCAAGACTTCAACCATTCTAACCATTTGTGTATCTTGACATATCTGTAGTGCTTTCACTTGTTCATTAAGTTTTTTATTTCTCTTAGATAGATTTGATATGATTCCTTCAGATGCTTCAAATATGCTACCAGATTCAGATCTAGATGTATCAAATGGGTCATGAATCTCTTCTTCCCGATAATCAGTCTCATGACAGTGAAATGCCATGTCGTTTCTCTTAATCAACAACTCCCTGAGTTTCTCCTTGGCTTCTTTGTACTGTTCAATGTAGATCTACACCTGTAACTTTTGATTTTCAATAGTTTTATCAAGCATATACCTTTCCATTGTAAGATCTTTTCTCTCCAGTGATTAAAATTTGTAAACAAGAGAACTAGCTCTGATACCAATTGTTGGAATAATAGAAAGGTGTGTAGTGAGAGGGAGGGGTGAATCAGTACCCTTAAAAACTTTCAAACAAATATTTGTAATCAAATAAACTGTTATAACTGACTGAGTAGATAACTTTCACCAAACATGCAATATTACTGTTGAAATGTAAATGTATGTAATGTAGACAATAAACATACATGAAATTTAAATACTCATGACGCTATTATTTTGGTATCATAGAAAACCCTTGTTAGAAGGTAAAAACTGCGGTGGGGATGAGACCCACAAAAATTCACTACTGCAGTAATAAAGTAGCATGTTAAAGCTTACAAAGATTAATAACTTCTAGTGACCTTACCCTACTAGGATTAATAATAAGATCGATTAGATCTACCTCGTGCGAGGATTTAGCAACACAATGTATGTGTGCACTCTATTAAGAGATTTATACAAAGACGGTTAATTCTACTCTGTTAGGATATTTTAGGATTGTTACAATTGTCAGAGAGTAACAAAGTTGTGTGATCTGAACAAATTACAATCTCTATATTGTGGATACAGATCCTTTAAGTGCAATAAATTTATCACCTTACTATGAATGATAATACCTTCTATATTGCTTGGTAGCCTTGCCTCTGTTCTGAAAATTGAATGCTTGCAATGTAGTCCTTGTCCTAAAATCCTTGTCTGATCTCTGATGTCCGTAGTATGGCGGCTACTTGATCAACATACATTACAAAATGACATCGTAATATTACATATATCAAACCTCTTGACCTAATTAGGGTTTTACAATATCTTAGAAAACCTAAGATCAATGGTGTACAAAATTTACCTTGATCATATAAACATAGGAGATATAAATAATTAATGTTGTGAATCCATAATTAATGTTCTCCCCAATCATCGTAAACCGTTATCCAGCTTGGCAAAAATTTGTTACCTAGATTAATGTGCTATTACAAAATTTTATGTGACCGCTGGATTACTCAGTAAATATTGTCTCTCAGTGCTCGGTATTCTCTATGTATCTCAGTGTATACTGTGTGCTCGGTGTACACTGTTTCTCGGTAAGTCTGTCTTCTCGGTGATCACTGCACTCGGTTAACTCTGTGCATGATCAGTGCACTCGGTTAACTCTACACTCAGTGATCATACTGACTAGTCTATCTGTGACTCTGTTACTGACTGGATATTTGAATGCTTGAATACTAATGACAACCGTCAAAGCTCATTTGGAGTAACAAATAGCCCTTGTTAGGGATTTTTCTTGTATGAATCACAGTGCTTGAAATGTCTATCTAAACTTTATACTTTCTAATTCTGATTCAGAGACAAGAAAAGCCTAATTGCTAAGGATTGGATAATATCCTTCTTCATTTTTGAGCTCCACATATGCTCAGGCAGGTTTTACCTCTTAAAATTGCTGTTAACACAGTATT
>MU213459.1:228009-241812 GCA_018584345.1 Thuja plicata
TATATATATATATATATGAAACAAGGATGGATGATGATGGGGCCAAAGGCACACCCAAAACCAAACTAGCTTGCCAACAATGTGGAAACAACACAACACAATGAGAGAAGAAAACACAGAGATCCTTTATCTTTAATTGATCAAACTCATTACATGATGAGCTATAAGACCTTCCCAGTTTGGGCCATATATTTCAATGAATTACAGAATTGATCTTCATACATGCGAGGTCACAGACCTGCCTTCCAATCTATATCCTTTCTATCACTACTAAACTGCCCCTAAAACTAAAACCAAGAAACAAATATATACAAGAGTCTACCAAAGAGGTCAGTGCTCAAAACCATAAGAGAGACCCAGATTTAGGTCCACACAAATCCCAATGAGAGACCTCACATAATTTAGCAACAGAAATTAAATGTAGAATTCGGCCAGATCAAGATAAACATCTTGAGAGAAGCATCACCAAAAATCAGCAACCGTTGGTAAGAACCAACCTGAGCAACAGAGAACTCATCAGTAATAACTAACTCAAGCATCAGAGAACCCGTTGGTCAGAACCAACCTGAGCATCAAAAAACCCATCGAGCAAAGAGATCGTCGAGACCCGTCGGTAAATCAAGAACCCGAGTAACATGAAAGAAAAATACAAAACAAAGTAAACATATTTTTGGTTGAGCAAGATTTCCAATGACCCAAGATGCTCCTGCATCAGACACCTAGGGTTAATAGAAATGATTCCCTGAATCATGTATCAGGTCCAACCTAAAATGAATCCAACTTAGATTGATAAATCCAAGATGAGTCCTCAATCGGTATGTTCTTCCATTTTTTACTAGATACTCCATGTATTCCTTTCCTCTTGTACTTTTTCCAACACTCTGCTTTAAAATCTCCTCAATTTCCTCTATCTTCTTCTTAGGATAATCATTTGGTACTGTCACTTCTTCATAAGGCTCACGATATTTATATAAGTCTAAAATATTGAATATAGGTGATATATCCATGTCATCAGGTAATTCAACTTCATAATAATTTCCACTGTCAAATCTTCTCAGTATTTTGCAAGGACCAAAATTCCTTCATCTTCAATTTTCCATTTGTTCCAATAGGAAATCTTCCTTTCTTCAAATGAACCATTACTGCATCACCAACTTCAAATGTTTTATGTCTTCTTGATATGTCTGCACTATCCTTGTATTTCTGATTGCTTTTCTCCAGTTCCTGTTTTACATCTTCATGCAATCTCTTCATAAATTCTGCAAATTCTTCTACTTCAGCACTCCTTTTCTCTTCTCCAGCAATATCTCTCAAGTCTGATATACCTCTCAGTTGTGCGCCATGAACAATCTCAAAAGGTGTCTTTCTAGTACTTCTATTCATTGAACTGTTGTATGCAAAATATTCTTGTGCCAACATCAAATCCCAATTGCATGGTGTGTCTCCAACTAAACATCTCAACAGGTTACCCAAAATTTGGTTTACAACCTCTATTTGTCCATCAGTCTATGGATGAAATGTAGAACTAAATTTCAACTCAGTATCCAACTTCTTCCAAAGTGTTCTCCAAAAATAGCTTATAAACTTATTGTCTCGGTCAGAGATGATACTCCTTGGTAATCCATGCAATCTCACAATCTCCTTAAAGAAAATATTTGTTATATGTACTGCATCTGATATTTTCCTACATGGTATGAAATGTGTCATCTTAGAAAATATATCCACACTAACAAATATGGAGGCATTACCTCTTGCTGTCCTCGGTAAGCCAAGAAAAAAATCCATGCTGATATCACTCCAAGGTTTCTCAGGAAAAAAAATTGGTGTATACAAACTAGTATTCTGACTCACTCCTTTTGCAACTTGACAGACTCCACAACTTCTCACAAATTCTTAACATCCCTATACAACTGAGGCCAAAAATACCTCTCCTTCAGCAAACTCAATGTCTTATCAATACAAAAATGTCTAGCCAATCCACTACTATGTTTCTCCTTAATCAAATTAGTTCTCATTGATCCTCTTGATATGCACAACTGAATACCTTTGAACAACATATCTTCCTGAATGAAATAGTCTTCATACTTACTTGATTGATTTGTATTAGGTTCTCTGCACTCTCTCCACTGCTCTGAAAAATCAGGATCACTTTCATATAAATGCTTCATGTCATCAAAACCAAGAACTTCAATTCTCATTTCAGTCAACAAAGATCTTCTACTCAATGCATCAGAAACTCTGTTAGATACTCCACTCTTATGCTTGATCACAAATGTGAAACTCTACAAATACTCTACCCATTTCATATGTCTCTGATTCAACTTATTTTGACTACCCAAATATTGTAAAGCCTTATGATCAGTATACAACACAAATTCATTTAGCATCAAGTAATGTCTCCACTTCTTCATAGCTTGAACAATAACATAGAATTCTTGATCATAGATAGAATATTTCCTTTTTGCATCATTCAACTTTTCATTAAAGAAAGAAACAGTTTTACCTTCTTGAGTCAACACAGCTCCAATTGCACTTCCACTTGCATCACATTCAACTTCAAATACCTTATTGAAATCAGGTAAGGCTAACACAGGTAATTCAGCAAATTTTAGCTTCAAATCTTCAAAACTCTTATCAGCTTCATGTGTCCATTTGAATTCTCTTTTGTCTCCTCTCATTGTCTCAGTCATAGCATTACAAATAGAACTGAAATTTTTTATAATTTTTTGGTAAAAACTTGCCAATCCATGAAATGATGTTACCTCAATAACATTCTCAAGTGTAGGCCGACTAAGTATAGCTTCAACCTTCTCTGGATACATCTTCAAACCATCAGCTGAAATTACAAAACCCAAATACACCAGTTCATCTTTCATGAAGGAACATTTCTTCAGATTTATTAGCAACTTTTCCTCTTTCAATCTCTGCAACACTTGCCTTATATGCATCAAATGTTCTTCTCTTTTATTACTGAATATCAGAATATCATCCAAGTATACAATCACACATTTATTCAAGAACTTCATCAAAACTTCATTCATCAATCTCATAAATGTATTGGGTGCATTAGTTAAACCAAAAGGCATAACCAACCACTCATACAAACCTTCTTTCATCTTGAAAGCAGTCTTCCATTCATCACCTTATCTGATTCTGATCTGATGATACCCACTCTTCAAATCAATTTTGGTAAAATACTTTTCTCCACTCAAACAATCCATTATGTCATCCATTCTCAGTATAGGAAACCTATACTTCACTGTGATCTTGTTGATTGCTCTGGAATCAGTACACATTCTCCATTCTCCATTTTTATTAGGTTCTAATACAGCATGCACTTTACAAGGACTCAAAATTTCTCAGATCAAACCTTTGTTTAGATATTCATGAACTTTTTGGTTAAGCTCTTCGTTCTCCATCGGTGTTAACTAATGAGGTGCTTTCTTTGGTAAACTAGCTCCAGGAATTAGATCCATACAATGACTGATATCTCTGACTGGTGGCAAACCATCAAGTACATTCTCAGAAACAATCTCCTTGTACTCAGTGGGTAACTTCTCAACTTCTACAGGAATTGCATCTTAGGTATTCTATCTCGGTTTGTTAGGAATCAAGGCAGAACAAATATCATCTCTTTTCAAATCCTTAAAAAACCATCTACCTTCCATCAGACAAACTTTCACATATTTACATAGCTCATCAATAAATTCTTTAACCAAAGGCAACAAAATTTTCTTCTTACCATCAACCCAAATAGAATATATATTCAATCTTCCATCATGTATAGCATGCCTATCATATTTCCAAGGTCTACCCAAAAAAATATGACAACAATCCATTGGCATAATATCACATAATACCTTATCATAGTAATTTCCAATTTTCAGATTCACAAAACATTGTCCACTCACCATTAATGTATGTTCATCCTTGATCCATGAGATCTGATTGGGTTTTGGATGCTTCATCCTCTCCAACTGCAACTTTGAGACCATTTCCTCAGATGTCAGATTCTCTGAGCTTCCACTGTCAGCAATCACCTTCCAAGCTTGGTCTGCAACTCTACATCTGGTCTTGAACAAAAAATTTTCTTATCGAAACTTTATTATCCTTCTCACTCCATAGTATCCTTCAAATCATGAGATTCTTAGGTTCATTGGATGTCTCCTCTTGAACCAAAGCATTTTTGCTACTACTAGCTTTCTTGCTTGCATGTGTACACTCAAAGGATTTGTGTCCTTCTTCACCACAATTGTAACAAGTTACTTAGAACCCTCTTCTGCTATAACCACCTCTAGAGTAATTGCCTCTTCCTCGATATGAACTTCCACCTTTCCATTCTTTTTTTCCTTTATCTTGAGATGTGCCTAGATCTGACTTGTCTGGTTCATATCTACTATTTTCACCATGAGATCTACCTCTTCCTCTAGGGAATCTACCACCTCTACCTCTTTTTATTTTCTCATATATTCTGTTCAACTTTTCCTTAGCTTTTAGGGAAAATTGATATGCCTCTTCAATGCTCTCCAATATCTTGACCAAACTGATCTCATCTTGTATAGAACTTCTCAAACCATTTAGATATCTTGCAACTCTTTTCACTTCATCTTCAACATGTACACATATTATGTCCAATCTATAGAATTCTTCAGTATAGTCTTTTACTGAGCGATCTTTCTACTTCAAACTTTGCATTTTCTGAACTAGGTTAATCTGATAATCGCAAGGAAGAAACCTGCCTTTCAATTTGTTCACCATCTTATCCCATACCTTGATTTTGTCTTTTCCTTTATTCTTTCGATCCAATTGTAGATGTTCCCACCATAAGGATGCATGGCCTTTCAACTTTGTGCTTGCAATCTTCACCTTATTATCCTCTAAAACATTCTCATACTCAACATGCTTTTCCATCTCAGTGATCCATTCAATCAATTCATTAGAATCCAGTCTTCCACTATACTCAGGAGGATTAAACTGAGGTGTGGACTTCAAACTTGTCAATGCTCTGAGGAATCTTTCCTCTTCTTGATCCATCACAGGTGCAGGTGCAAATTCACCTTGAACCTCTTCAAATTCATCATCACTAACATCTTCAAGATGTCTTCCTCTATGCTAGGCTATCTCAACAGCTTCCAATCTTCCAGTCATCTGTCTAAGCATATCAGCTAGACCTGGATCTGGATTTCCTCTCCCACGAACCATCTTGAATCCCTTTGCAATTGTAGGTCATATCACAATCTTCTAGCCCACAAAAATACCAACTAGGGTTAGGGTTTACAAGAAGGGACTTAGATCTCACCAATGCTCTGATACTAACTAACGCAAAGATGGATGATGAAGGATCCAAAGGCACACCCAAAACCAAACCAGCTTTCCAACAATGCGGAAACAACACAACAACATAGTGAGAGAAGAAAACATAGAGATCCTTTATCATTAATTGATCAAACTCATTACATGTTAGGCTATAATGCATTCCTGGTTTGGGACATATATTTCAATGAATTACAAAATTGATCTTCATACATGTGAGGTCACATACATGTCTTCCTATCTCTATCCTTTCTATCACTACTGAACTGCCCCTAAAACTAAAACCAAGAAACAAATATATACAAGAGCCCACCAAAGGGGTTGGTGCTCAAAACCATAAGAGAGACCTAGATTTAGGTCCACATAGATCCCAATGAGAGACCCCACATAATTCAGCAAGAAAAATTAAATGTAGAAGTTAGCTAGATTAGGATAAACATCTCGGGAGAAGCATCACCGAAAATCAGCAATCATCGATAAGAACCAACCCGAGCATCAGAAAACCCATCGGGCAAAGAGATCACCAAGACCCGTCGGTAAAGAAAGAACCCAAGTAACATGAAATAAAACTACAAAACAAAGTAAACATCTTTTTGGTTGAGTAGGATTTCCAATGACCAAGATGCTCCTGCATATGAAATCAACACAATGACACCAATATTTTATTGTAGAAACCCTTGTTAGAGGGAAAAACCATGGTGAGAATCATCACCCATAAATCTCACTAGCGCACCAATAAGTCTTTCCCTATTAGGAGTATTACAACACCCTGCTAAGGGTATACCCAGTTAAGAGTATCTATAACCCGTTTAGAGGTTATTATAAAAGTCCTGTTAGGAACTACCCTGCTAAGGGATTTAAAACTCCTGAGAGTCACCCTATTAGAGTATTTAGTCTTCAGACCTGTTAGGATCTTTCTTACCATGTTAAGAGTAAACTTGTTAGAGGAATTTTGATCACAAGCCGGTTAGGAATTTCCTTGAGAATGAACTCAAATGAAATGATCTGAAAGTAGCACACTCTGTTTGACAGATCTGCTTCAACACTTCTCAAATCATTGTTCTATTCATACAAACATCCACTTCAACCACTATAATCATTGCATCAACAACAACTCTCAATTCTACTCTTTTCTCCTTCAATTTCATCTCTTATAAACACTTTTAGGTTGGTGGAATAACCCTAAAATGTGTTACCTGAGTCGGCCTCCAAATCCTAATAAAAATTCATAAGCAACCACGCCAACATGGGAAATTGAACTCCTCAAGGTCTTCCCTCAACAATACAATTCATAAATAAATCAAACTTTGACACGTAATTTATCACTACCTCGATTTCATCACCTTAACTGGACTGGTTGACTATTCATGTTGATATCATTGATGTTTGCCTCAAATCTCCATCTGTGTGTTGAATCAGCTTATGTGATCATAGAAGTAGGTAAACATGACTATAGATAAGGTCTTCACGATCGCATCATCTGAATCCTCCAGATTATCACCGCACCGCACACCAAAATTACCATCACAGACTATGTTATCATCGATACATTGGATACTTAGACAAATTCTTGTGTAGTCACCTTCATCATTGGTATATCTGATCTTGCCTATGAAATAGACTTGTTTCCAGCAATGAAAACACTACAACATTTATCCCGTGATCTAGGATGTGGCATCTTCATCAGATGCCAACAATGTGTGTGTGTGTGTGTAGTCAGAAAATGGAAGCACTTCCATTATAGACTAGTTTAGCCTTTTAAGTAAGTGGTTTGGGGTCATGTCAAGTGCCTTGAATGGGTCTCTGAATTGGATATGGCTTTCTCCCTTGTTCTGCCCCATTCCTACTTTTTCCAGCCAATTTCTGGCATCCTAAACTGCAAGCTGAGATTTTTGACCTCAAGGTCAAAATTGACCTTTCTGGATCAAGGTTGACCTCGACCTTAACCAAGGTAAAGGTCGACCTCAACCTTGACCTAGGTCAAGGTCGACCTCAACCTTGACCTAGGTCAAGGTCGACCTCAACCTTGACCTAGGTCAGAATTGACATTTTCTGACCCAAGGTCCAGATTTCATGTTTCTGGGGTTTCCGGGTGTCGGGCTTCAGAAAAAGTTTAATTCTCGCTTTCGGGTCAGCTGTTTTGGGTTCCAAAATGATGAATCTTGAAATTATATTTAATATAGGTCCTCTTCTAGGGATATAGGTATAATAGGAATTTAATTCTCCTATGTAGGCCTCTCTAGAAGATTGTTCCCTAGATTCATATATAAGGACGCCTTCTCCTCTCATTTTCTCTAAGGCTCAAGAAGTGGAATATAAGTGCAAGCTAAGAACCAAGATTTGAACCAAGCCAAATATCTATTGAAGCAATAATCTACTCTCAAGAATCCAAGCATCCAAGCATTCAAGCATCTTCAAGCATTCAATTCATCAAGGAGATCCATTGGTATCCATTGAAGGATTCAAGCTCTATGAATCTCTCTTGTTGAAGATTTCTCCATCCACATCCATGCAAGCCTTTTCCTATTCCAAGATCAAGTCAAGATTGGTGTTGAATATCTACAATAAATTGATTTGATGCATCCTACATTCTACATTCTACATCCATTTTGGTGCATAGATACTTGTGGATCCATGGAATCGAATCTGTCACAAGGGTTTCCATACAAGCAAGGTGAATTTGTTCATTTACTTTGTTTTATTTATACAATTTCAATTATACTTTGAGGTTAATTCCAAAACTAGGGTTTGATCAAGGCAAACCCCTCCCCCCCAACAAACAAACCATTTTTCTTGTAGGGACAGGTTCAGAATAGGGAATTGGAGTGCAGATCTGGATACCCTTTTGAGAAAACTATCGGGATTAGGAAATAGCTATCGGGATCTGGAAATAGATTTTCTATCAAAGATCTTAGGTTAGAATTAGAGGTCGATTCTACCTTGGGTCAGAATCGAAGGTCGATTCTGCCCTAGGTCAGAATCGGAAATTTTGGGTCAAGGTCGACATTCTCAACTAGGTCAAAATTGACCTTTCTCAGAAAAGAAAAAGATTTATGGGTTTTGCAGATCTCGCAGTTTTGGTTCAGGATCACAAAAATCAATAGTTTTTAAGACTGTCTAACAAGGTTTTTAGCAGGTTCTTTTTCGAACGTATGTATTTTATTCAATTATCCTTTGCAAACATTTTCAGATCTACATTCCTTATCAAATAAAATTAAATGTAAAGTGGTTAATGGAGGCATAGGGTTTCATTTATGTGTAAATCTCTATTGTTCAAAACCCTATCTAGTAATATCCATTTTCTACCTTACATTTTGGTGAACCCGCAATAGACAACGCTTTCTTTTTTGTGTTAGATATTCATTTTATGTTAGATCTTACATGCATATAAAAATTAGATTTTTCTTTTATGCTCTTGCATTTATATTTCAAAAATAAAAATCACAACATTTCTTTAAAAATACAAAAATATTCACATTTTTCATGCTTATAGATTTCATTTGAATGCATTTGGATATATTTAGATCTATTTTCCATGCATTTCTTTATTTGTTATCATGTTGCACAAGTTGTTTCAAGTGTTTTCCAAACATCTGTCTATAACTTTTGGGAGTAAACAGCATCTTCCTCTTACCTTACCATTGCATGGTGTTACACCTAGAAAGACTTTATTTAGTGTGTGATGTTTCTTTTTCCTCGCTTGTATTACCTTGTAAGGATATATTAGAGCAAGAAGGTGACTTTAATCTTTCTCTCCATCATATTTCTCTTTATGGAGAAGAGTTGAGGATTGATGTTAATTCTTCTCCTAGTATATGTTTTTTCTATGAGCCTACTTTAGAATATAATTTACCTTCTTTCCCCTTTAAGGATCAAGCTTTAGTGATTTATGGCACTCCTACAATTGAAAGGGATGATAATCCTCCTATTTGGGATGAACCTTTGGATTTGGGTGTTGATTACTCTCTTCCTCATGAATCCATTGTAGATGATTCTACTTTTTGGGATGAACCCTTGGATAAGGACATTGATTTATCCCCTCCTCGTGACGATGCTTTGATACAAGAGGGTGATTTATTAATGGATGACATATTCATACATGATGGTGACTCTTTTTCTAAACCACACTCCCCTTATGCAGACATTTTAGAGAAAGACGAAGACATTATAGATGCTTTACCTCCATTTGGGATTCCTTCTAGTGATGAGGCATTAGCAGAGAATGATATGAATTCCCTTAATGCTCTCCCTCTTAGTGATGATCTTAGGAAGCATCAAGATCCTATCTCATCTCTTCCTAGGATGTATTCTTTGTTTCCTTGTGAAACTATTTGTAGTGTTGAGACAACTAACATGGTTTATCCAAAACCCTTGTTGACTATCAAAGGTAAACCTTTGGAGTCTTTAGATTATCAAGATTCGGTAGCTCACACCTATCATACAAAGAATAACCCTCAACCTAATCTGGTGGTTCATGCTTCTTTACCACCTTCTCAACCCATTCTTCCTCCTCCACCCTGTCTTCCTAGCATGGAGTATGCTTTGATAAACCAATTACACAATACCCCTACTAAGATTTTTTTATGGGAGCTTCTTCAAAATTCACCTACCTACCATGAAGCCTTGCAAAAATCTCTAACAGCTCTTCCCACTCCACCTCCTAATCAAGAGAACATCAATGCCTTCTTACAGTACATGCATGCTACCCCGGTTCTTCCTGACATTGTCTTTACTCAAAAGGATTTACCTTCTAAAGAAATTCAGAATCAATATGATGCTCTTATGGTTGTTGTTACTATCAATAAGATTACCTTTCATAGGACCTTTATTGATAATGGATCTGGGCTTAATATTTGTAGCATGGACGTGCTCAAGGTGATTAAAGCCGATCTTTCAACTATTCAACCTAACAATGTTCCTATACATGGCTTTGATAACATTTGTAAGAAAACTTTGGGCATCATTACCTTACCTATCAAAGTAGGTTCGGTCATCCTAAATACTCATTTATATGTTATGCCTAGACCTCTTAATTATAACCTCCTCTTGGGAAGACCTTGGTTGCATGAGATGCGTGTTGTTCCTTCCACCCTTCATCGTAAAGTCAATTTTATGCACAACAACATGGTGTATACACTTCATGCGGATGATGCGCCAAATCCTTGTTTGAATATTCAAACCCACAATACTCCTATTCCTAATATTAATCCTTCTTCCTCTAATTATCTTCCTAGAGATGATTGGGGAACCTTGGATTTTAATCCTACCTTTATTGGAGAGTATAAGGTTTCTGATCTTGATTTTATGAAGCAACAAAGAGAGTTTGAACAATGAGCTTTTTCTTCTACTTCTAATTCCCTTCGTAATAATTTTTTCACTGCTTCTACCCACTATGAATCTGTCAAACCTACTAATGATGACATAGTGACTACTGAAGTTCCACTGACTCCTGATATGGCTTCTCCTTATGGTCTTGGTTATCATTTACTAGTTAAACAAGGATTCCATGGTCAAGGATGTGGTAAGCATAAATAGGGAGTTCAAATGCCCTTACAGAATGGGGGGCATGAGAATTCTTATGGATTGGGATTTAATCCGCAACAACACATCAATGTTACCAACATCTAAAATAACACTTCAAAACATGATGAACCTATGAAGGAATTTGACCAAGATGTTCTTTTACCTAAACTCCTTCGTGCTAAGATGATTACTAGAGCTAAACGCAAAAAGAAATGTATTCCACACTTAAAGACTCTTCCTTTTGGTTTATATCATAGATTTCATGATCACTCTACTAATGAATGTCAAGCTTTACATTATAAGATTAGGCAGCTCATTGATAGTAAATTTATTTATATATCATGTGGCAGTGAATTGTATTTCAATCATGTTTTCTCTAAATAATATTTATGTTCCTATTATGGAGCTCCACATTATGTAAACAATGTTAGCCTAATCCTTGGGAGCTCGTTGTCCTGCATAGTATTGTGAGCGATATAATAGGTCCCCTTTCATCCTTGTTCCTACACTTGGGGGGCAAGGATGCCATCTCCTTCTTTCATGTTTTTCTGGGATCCACTTTTCCCTTGGTTAAGCAGTATCTATCTATTATATAATATCCAATCATACATGAAAATTTTGGTTTGCATTGAGGATCTATGTCCTTGATCATAACCTATTTCGTTGCTTGAAATGGGGTTTCCATGGTTGATAAATCTCTCACCTTGGAAACTGAATAGTGTGCTATCCCTCACAAGGGTTACTTTTTCACTTCTTGCATGATATCTCTTTGCATTCATCCCTTCCATGGCCTCATAGGAGTTGTGACCTTCATGGCTTGGACAGGGTGTTGTCTGTGGATATTGTCTTGATGTTGTTAAAGAAGGCTTTATCCTTGTTCTTTTCTTTCCTTAACATGTCAAAAATAGTATGTATCTTGCCATATTAAGGAGGGGGGCATATATATAGCCCCCCTCATTCTATATTATGAATTTTTGTTCTAACCTTTTGTTTTGCAGCATGCTAAATCCTTGGAAGGTAACGCACATAAGTTGCTAAATCCTGAAGAGATGCATTTTTATTTTTATTTTTGCTAAATCCTTGGAAGCTAACGCACATAAGTTGCTAAATCCTGAAGAGATGTGCATTCAATTACAATTCAATATGCTAAATCCTCAAAAGGTAATGCACATAAGTTGCTAAATCCTGAAGAGATACGCATTTTACAAATGCATTTCATGGTGATATGAACATATGGATCCATGAGTACTTCATAAAAGCCGTCAGAAGACGCACTACATACATGCACAAAGCCCCCAGAAGGCGCACAACTTTATGGGGGTGACTATCAAGTGTTTTCTTGGTGGGCCATCCTATCCTTTTGTGGTTCACAATGAGATACACGCATCTCATTGGGCAAGGTAATCACACCCTCTCTCTTTTTCTCTTTAACTAGAAATGTCTCTCTTATCGTGATCTTAGGGTTGATAAAGACTTAAGTCCCTAGGGGCTTGAGGATTCCTTTTTCCCTTTTGATTTCAAAAATATTATATTTTCTTTATGATCTCCTTTACCAAGAGTTTGCATCGAGTCCATACTCTTACTAAAGTGGGGGCTAAATGTATAGTCGGAAAATGGAAGCACTTCCATTGTAGACTAGTTTAGCCTTCTGAGTAAGTGTTTTGGGGTCATGTCAAGCACCTTGAATGGGTCTCTAACTTGGATCTGGCTTTCTCCCTTGTTCTGCCCCATTTTCAACTTTTTCCAGCTTATTTCTGGCATCCTAAACTGCAAACTAAGATTTTTGACCTCAGGGTCAAGGTCGACCTCAACCTTGACCTAGGTCAGAATCGACCTTTTCTGACGCAAGGTCTGGATTTATGTTTCTGGGGTTTTCGTGTGTCGGGCTTCGAAAAAATTTTAATTCCCGCTTTCAAGTCGGCTATTTTGGGTTTCGAAATGATGACTCTTGAAATTATATTTAACATAGGTCCTCTTCTAGGGATATAGGTCTAATGGGAATTTAATTCTCCTATGTAGGACTCTCTAGAAGATTGTGCCCTAGATTCATATATAAGGAAGC
Source organism: Thuja plicata (assembly GCA_018584345.1). Classification (NCBI taxonomy): domain Eukaryota; kingdom Viridiplantae; phylum Streptophyta; class Pinopsida; order Cupressales; family Cupressaceae; genus Thuja; species Thuja plicata. Next base: position 240,908 of record MU213459.1, read on the forward strand.
CTTCTCCTCTCATTTTCTCTAAGGCTCAAGAAGTGGAATCTAAGTGCAAGCTAAGAAGCAAGATTTGAAGCAAGCCAAATATCTATTGAAGCAATCATCTACTCTCAAGAATCCAAGCATCCAAGCATTCAAGCGTCTTCAAGCATTCAATTCATCAAGGACATCCATTGGTAGTCATTGAAGGATTCAAGCTCTATGAAGCTCTCTTGTTGAAGATTTCTCCATCCACATCCATGCAAGCCTCTTCCTATTCCAAGATCAATTCAAGATTGGTGTTGAAGATCTACAAGAAATTGATTTGAGACATCCTACATTCTACATTCTACATCCATTTTGGTGCATACATACTTGTGGATCCATAGATTTGAATCCGCCACAAGGGTTTCCATACAAGCAAGGTAAATTTGTTCATTTAATTTGTTTTACTTATGCAATTTCAATTATACTTTGAGGTTAATTCCAAAACCGGGGTTTGACCAAGGCAAACCCCTCCCCCCCAACAAATAAACCATTTTTCTTGTAGGGACAGGTTTGGAATAGTGAATTGGAGTACAGATCTTAATACCCTTTTCAGAAAAATATTGGGATCTGAAAACAGATTTTTCTGTCAGAGATCTTAGGTCAGAATCGGAGGTCGATCCTGCCTTGGGTCAAAATCGGAGGTCAATTCTGCCCTAGGTCAGAATCAGAAATTATGGGTCAAGGTCGACATTCTCAACTAGGTCAAAATTGACCTTTCTCATAAAAGAAAAATATTTCTAGGTTTCGTAGATCTCGCAGTTTTGGTTTAGGAGCGCGACCGTCTGACAGGGTTTTCAGCAGGTTCTTTTTCGGAGGTATGTATTTTATTCCATTATCCTTTGTAAACATTTCCAGATCTACAATCCTTATCAATTACAATTAAA